>JAJIYU010019382.1:0-10809 GCA_030144865.1 Tinospora cordifolia | reverse complement strand
CAAAAGATGAAATTAAACATGGTAATTATCAATTTAATTTTAATTAGTGATTACATTATCTTACAATAATAACCATAATAAACAAGAAGTTGAGGTATATTAATATTGTAACAATTAGTTTAATTTTAATTAGTGATTAAACTATCTTACAATAATAAGTACTATAATAAACATGAAGTTGAGATGATTATATTGGAAAGACAAGTGTCTTTGAAATTTTACTCCCAAATAGACTGAAACGTAAATTGCCCATTCTTTTCCATATTAATCAGAATGCTTTTATTTTTTTTTTAAATTTTTGGTAGCCAATTGTACAATACCATTTGGAGTTCATGCCATACGCATATATGTTTGATAAGCTCGGTAGTCTAAATTCTTCCCACCAAATTTTTCTCCAAAAAAAAAGTTTGTGAGTTCTCATTTGGCACGGTGGAACGAACAGCTGCGTTTGAACAAAAATTTAACATGTTGGATGGCGAATGACAGGTATCAGATCATTCCAAGTTTAGTAGATGGTGAAAGAAAAGGAAGTAAAGATCATGAAAGATGTGGATATCGAATAATTATGGATTGTATCTGAAAAAGACCAGTGAAGGCACAGAATATCCAGAATAAAAACTCAAGTTCCCCAAAAAGGATATGAAAAGACAAAACAAAACCAGAGAAGGTCCCACACCCGTGTCACCTATCCTCGTACTGCTCCTTTGCCTCCTTCATTATCAGGTTCTGCAGCTTGACTTGTGGTTCTTATGTCTCTGGCTGTCATGTTGCTGTGATTGTCCCCTGCAACAGCTAATTATTAAGGATCTATATATGAACAGATTTAAGATTTTGAACAAATGAACTTTACTTACCAGACAATATGTTCACAGTATCAACAGCAGTTGTTGAGACTGCTGTGCCTTGGGTGAGGCCATGGCTGCTGGAATAAACTGGGATAGATAGCTTATGGCGCACTTCATGAGGAAGTGTTAAGTTCCCAATACCTGAACCATTCTCCTCTTTGTGTGCATAAGCTTCATTTGAGGGTGGGCGCACTCGGGACTTTGAAGAATAAGTAGTAGACCATGAACCTCCATTTGCTCCCGCTAAGGCCATTATAACATCAGCCTGTGATATAGACCAAGTACATAAGTAAATATCATATGGCACTTCATAACATAAGAGAGGTTCCACTTAAGCTTTTGGGCCACAGGGAGTTCAGACTGACTGCAGAATGTTTTGCTTGTTTCAATAATTCAAGCAAACATGGAACATTTGGAACATAGATTCAAAAAGGTGTAAGTTTCTTGATAGAATTTAGTGTCCTAACTGCAGGAGCATGAATTAACAATATGAAATAATATTTTAAGTTTCCATAATTTAAATCATTAGCTAACCTATGAAGTATAGAAAAGGATTTTTTTGAGCTAAGTTAGAGTCACGTTGGTTATAGTTCAGGCATAAATCATACATCCTCCTTGATTTCACAAATCTAACTATCTTTAGCAAAAGATTTTGTATGTGTAAAACACCTTCAGTATCATTAATTCAATGGTTGATACCATAGAGATTTACAGTGGAACAGATACAAACACGCATATGCAAACCAAGGCAAAAAGAAAAATGCAAACAGATTTACCTTGAGAGATAAAAACTTCACTAATTGGGAGAAACCAGTACAACACTCAACCTCTCTCTATTTTCCCTCTCATCAATTGCAATATATTTTACCTCTCTACTCTATTATATGAAGAACTTTACATTTAGTTTCCTACTCAAATTAGAAAAGCTTCCATTCAATCCATGAAACCTTTTGAAATAGAAACACATGGAACAGAAACACTCCCGATGTATCTGAACCACATGCACTGATGCCCATTACAGTCTCCATGTTGACAACATTCACTACAAGCCAACAGCCAATAATCACCAATCAACATATCCAATTGTGCGCCTCAAGGCTCTCAACACTGTTGGATATTAATCAAGTTCAAAGACTTCAGAATCACTTTCCTTTGCTGATGCTTTAGGTTCACGTCAGTAATTCATAAGCCTTCAGTTCTTGCTCTTCCAATGATTACCAGCATATGACCTGCAAGTAACTAAAGGTTCTACCCTTGTTTGGGGGGAATTGTTCCAACAAGCACTACAGTTAGATTTATTGGATTTGTTGCTAAAATATCGATATTTAAACTAAAATACTTGACAGATGGCCAATGACTTAAGGAAATGAAACAATTGATTACATTTTTCATATGATCTCCTCTTAGAATTGATGTCAACAATTCACTGATGTCAATCTTTCAGAGTGGCGGGAATAAGGCCCCAGGCCTGAATAGTTTCACCATGGCATTCTTCCAACGGGAATGGAGCTTAGTGAAATAGAACATTATGGATTGTATGACAAAATTCCATAGGGATGCAGTGGTGAACAGGAAAGTGAACGAAACTTATATTTGTCTCATTCCAAAAGAGAACAATGCTCTGAAGATGGAGGAGTTTAGACCAATAAGCCTGATCACAAGTCTGTACAAGATCATAGCCAAAACACTAGCTAACAGGCTGAGAGTAGTCCTCGGGCATACAGTCAGCAATCATCAGATGGCATTTGTAAAGGACAGACAGATTCTGGATGCGGTGTTGGTGGCAAATGAAGTTGTGGAAGACGGCAGGATTAAGAACAAACAGGGTCTGGTCATGAAAGTGGACTTTGCCAAAGCATATGACTTAGTTAAATGGAAATTCATAGATTTTGTACTTCAGAAGAAAGGATTTGGTGACAGGTGGATGCAGGCGTGTATCAAAACTGCCAACTATTCCGTATTCATCAATGGCCGTCCTAGAGGTAAAATTAACGGGCAGAGAGGCCTTAGACAGGGGGATCCACTATCCCCATTCTTATACACACTGACAGCAGATACCATTTTGGGGCAAGCTACGAAGGAAGGTAGATTGACTGGTCTGCTGATAAGAAGAGACAAAATCAATCTAACCCACCTGTTATTCGCAAATGACTGCCTCTTGTTCATGAGAGACAACAGAGAGGAAATCGAAACCATTAAAGAGAGTCTGAATGCCTTCTGTTTTCTGACGGGATTGAAAATCAATGGAAACAAAAGCCTCCTGCTAGGGATCAACAGTGAAGACCAGAGAATAAAGGAGATAGCCGAAGAGTTGGAGGTGAACACAAGAAAATGGCCGACAAAATATTTGTGAATGCCACTTGGAGGTAATCCCTATAGGACAGATTTTTGGGAGCCAGTTTTACAAACTGCCAATGAAGAATAGTAGGCTGGAAGAAGAGCTTCCTGTCAAGAGGAGAAAGGTTGTTACTCATTAACTCGGTCTTAGACGCCCTTCCAACTTACTACCTGTCATTATTCAAGCTGCCAGCAAGAATTGCAGGATTGATGAAGAGACATCTGAGAAACTTCTTATGGAAACAAGAAGACAAGGATAAAAGTCAAAGCACGGTCAGTTGGAAACAAGTCTGCAAACCCAAGCAGAACGGGGGCCTCGGCATAGGAGATCTAAGGAGAAAAAATGTGGCCTTAAGGGGAAAATGGCTCTGGAAGATGACGGATAGACAAGATTCCTTTTGGGCGAAGATTATTCACAGCATTCATGGTTCAAAAGCTTACGAAAGGGAAGCAGGAATAAACAGGGCTCCGTGGAAGGACATTGCAAAGATCCACGACCAAATGAGACCTCATATAATCTGGAAGGTAGGAAAAGGAAATACAGTGGACTTTTGGGAAAGCATTTAGTGTGGTAAAGAGGAGCTGAAAAAGAAATTCCCTAATATCTACAACCTATCTGCAAAAAAGGAAGGCCCAATCCAGGAATTCAGAACAGAAGAAGGTGAAGGAAACAGGAAGCAAAAGGGCTGGAATCTCCACCTGCATTGAGAAGTAGGAGAGGAACACATGGAGGAGCTCAGTGGCGTCCTAAATATCCTCTATAGCTTTACGGAGGAGGAGGATAGGCCAATTTGGCAGGCAAATCCAAGTAACAGGTTCTCAGTCGGTTCTTTTATGCAAAATCTGACGGCAACGACTCCCAACCACACAACAGTTCCAACTGAATTTATATGGAACACCAAAGCCCCGTTGAAAGCAAGGATTCTAGCTTGGATCATAAGCCTTAAAAAGCTGAAAACAATAGAGAACATCCAGAAAAGATTGCCCCATTATGTTATTAACCTGTCTGTTTGCTTGCTATGCAAGAATGAGGAGGACAGCACCAATCATATCATGGGAACGTGCAGAGTGATGCAGGAAATGTGGAGACTATGGAATCTACAATACCAACACATAATTCCGCCACACGAAGGGGAATGGTTCCAGATTCCCGCCAAGGAGAAAACAAGGAAAATTGGTCAGTACTAGAAGATGATCCTCTTAGCAGTTTGGTAGGCAATCTGGGAGGAGAGGAATGGAAGACTGTTTTTGGAAAAGTATAATCCGGAACGTTCAAATATTTTGTTTGCAACTTGGGTGTCCTGTACAAAACTTGGAAAGGGATACAGTTTTGGGGAATGAGCATGTAATGGGGAGTCAATACTTCAATCTCTGACAATGTAATCAGCTGGATATATCATCCGGCATTTTGTACTAGCTTATTATTAATAATAGTTTCCAATTTCAAAAAAATTATATAATAGAAAAGAATTGTCTTTTCTGTATACTTTTCTCGGTTCTGTAGCTACCGCGTCATTGATATTGGAAAAAAGATCTCATTTCTTTTGTTCCAACTCATGATCTGAACAAGTCACACATACACCCTAGTACATGCTCCTCGACACTGAGAGCATCCCCGAAGAGCGGGGAAGTTTGACACAAGAGAGACTAGATGGAATGAGACTTCTAATGCTATAGAATTGGACTTGTTACTACTTTATGACCTGCCTCTCAAATGAGGAGTCCTCCCCCTTATATATAGGGCTATAAGCGGGTCGGGTCGGGTCGGGTCGAGTGACAACACCAAAAGTCACCCGACCCGACTTGGTGGGTGGTATTTTTTCCCACCCGACCCGACCCAACCCGACCAAGGAGCACAACCCGCCCGACCCGTGGTTTGGTCGGGTCGGGTCGGGTAGGTCGGGTGAGTCGGGTTGGACCATACATTTTTTTAAAAAGCCCAAGTTTGTCAAAAGCCCAATATTTTTAAAAAAAAAATTCAAATGATATGTATAAACCTATTTATAATAAAGTCAAATTTTATTAATATTTTCAAATTTAACACATTTAAATTAATCATTTTTTATATTTAGATTTAAATGACATATAAATAGATTTATATTAACAAAAATAAATTTAAAGATAAAAAACTATTCAAATTTAAAACATTAAGTTAAAAAAATATCATTTAAAACATTGTAACCTTATTTGTTGAATTCTGAGAAACCTAAAAATTTCATAATATATATAAATTTTATAGTAATATTAAAACTAAAAATAAAATATGGAACCAACAATAATAGTCATGTCGGGTTTGACCCGACCTCCAAATGTCAAACCCGACCCGACCCGACTAGAGGAGTAGACCCGCCCGACCCGACCCGACCCGATTAGTTGTCCAAACCCGACCCGACCCGACCCGAAATGGTCGGGTTTGGTCGGGTCGGGTCGAGTTGGTTGAGTGGCTTACACCCCTACTTATATAGACTCCCCTATGTACAATGGATGGTTAAGATCATGCCACGTGTCAACGATCTAGCGAACTAAGAACCTTCTGGACTCTCTAGAACATTCTACACTTCTCTACCTAGCTCTTTCCAAAAGCTCCCCAACAAGATCAATTCTACACTATAAAAGACTCTTATTTTCAGGTACAGAAGACTAGAAACAATAATTATAGTCTATAAACTCCTACTACTTGATTGCTAGGACTGTCTTCATCAACATATCCACATGATTATCACTACTACAAATTTTTTTTCTTAATAATCTCACGAACAAAATGGAAACAAACATCAATATGCTTGGTCCCAACATGATGAACTTGGTTTGTAGCTAACTGAATGGCACTCTAATTGTCACAATTGGTACACTCTTCATGGTAATCCCCAAGAAACCAATCAAACCTTAAACCCACGAAGCCTCCTTCATAGCCAATGTCACAACCATAATATGCCTTAGTAGTACATAAAACAATTGTAGTTTGCAATATGCACCCCCAATTAATAGGAACACGTGCCAAATTAAACGTGTAACCTATAATGGAGAGTCGCTTGCCTAAACACCAACATAATCTTATAATAATTAAAAAAAACCAAAATTTTATTGAAATGAACAAAGCATACAAAACAAAGAAGCCACAAGCAACTCACAACACAAAATCAACCCCAAGCAGAATTACAAAATATTTCCCCACCCTCGCATCCAATCCGAAATGGAGTACTCCAAAGATATGGGAGTATTACTAATCCAAAAGGATGCTATATAACGTGAGTCTTCCCAAATCTGAATGGGAGGACGGGTCTTATCTTCAAAGATCCTATCATTTCTCTCTCCACAAACACCACAATATCATCAGGCAAACCACCATCCAATAGACTCTACGCCTCAGACTGATCTCCTCCCAAAAAGGACAAATACTACATGAACTATCCTGCTCCCCTCCTATAACAGTCGTATTTTTGAACATTGAGTTGACGGGTTTGACATATATTTTCATGTATGAATCAACAAGTTATGAATGAAAATACATGAATTTACAGCATTTGTATAAGATTAATGAGTTGTATTAAATAGAAAATAAATAAATAATACTTGAGTTTTAAAATAAAATAAATAATACAAATGCATTAATTAATGAGATAATAAATATAAATGAAATATATATATATATGTGTGTGTGTGTGTGTGTGTATGTATATGTATATGTATGTATTTGGGAGAAGATAATTAATGTGAGATAATGACAAGGTATAAACCAATTTTGTTTGGAAAAAAATATATAAAGATAAAGAGAGGACAATGTATGAGGTGGAGAGATAAGGGTTGAAAAGTTTTGGTCTTAAGATGGAGTCACAGTGAAATGGTTACCAAGGCGAACGGAGATCGAAGTATATCGATCAGTGGAGTAACGACAAACATAGATCATACCAAGAACAGTAGAAGGAGAACATTGGGAAGAAATCTCTTTGATGTGGAAATAGAAACATAGCAACACAAAGGAGGATCGAAAATAAAAAGGGACAAAGCAGCAGCAGGAATGACAATGGAACAGGGAAACCTACTGGAACTCGAAGATTGGACCAAGGGGAGTGAACGAAACAACACATCAAATTCAGCAAAAGACCTGGAAGAATATTCTGTTACAACAAAATGAGAAAGAAGGCGAAAACAAAGGTGGACGGTCATCGATCGAAGGAAAAGAAGAGGCACAAACGACAAACACCGATGGGAATCGAATACAGGAAAAACCAATTACCATAAAAGGAAAACATTCTTGACACAGTCAAGGGATATCAACTCTAATAAAGGCAGGTTGGTGAAAACTTCAAATGGAGAATGGATGTATCTATCGTTCTCAACGTCCTTTAAATATTTTTCGATATGCTACACTGGAGACTCCCAGGAGATTATACTTTCGGAGATTACACGATAGCGTCACTTTCACTGGTTCTACACAGAGAAGCCATTCAGTGGATCAAAAAGAGGGTGGAAAAGGTCTTGATAGGGAAAAACACAGGGTTGACGATTGGGGTGTTCAGAGGATTGGGATATAGTGTACTAATGAAAGTGCTCCTTAACGAAAGAGGACGTTTCATTAAGCTTACTAAACTGGTCGAGGGACATTCAGAAATTATTATTCTTCCAGAGGAACGTAATACAAAAGCTTAAAGAAACTTATGGAAGGCACTGGATACACTCATCCGAGAAGAGGACACTCGGATGAGGAAGGAGAAGCAAGAGAAACAAAAGACGAAGCCTCAACACCTAGAGAAGTTGGAAGTGGAAGACGAAGGAAATCGGAATAGAGATGCATGGAGAAGGGAGCAGGCAGGAAGGCGGAGACTACGAAGAAACACTAAAAGGGAAATACAAAGTGGGTAGTCAAAGTCGAAGTGGTCGGAATGGTAAAGGTTTCTTTATTATCAAAACATTTGATGAGATTGACTAGAAGGTGATAGAAAAATCAATTCACAAGATATTGAAGAGGGAGATTCATATTCAAAGACTAGATGTTGCGAGGGGCTTACTCTACTGTCAGGACGAGGCAGAGGTCCGTATTATCTGAACTGTAAAATACCAGACAACTCTGGGGGGCTTATGGTGTGAAGAAATGGCCAATGACGGAGCTAAGGTGGCGTGCCGAAATAGCTGGATGGGGATAAAAGGAATAAAGCCGGAGAAATGGAGTATCCACAAAATTAGAGATTGGTGTGGGGCCCTGCTGGATATCGCGAGCATCACAAGCTCGTCAACATCAATGCAAATGGCTTTTTTGCAACTCCAAGGACACGACTCTGGTTTTCTTTCGAAAGATTTCGACATATATGATAAGGATGGTGTACAAGAGCTACGGCTAGTTGAAATCAAAAGGAAATGGGGCGCAGAGATAAGGGAGCTCTGGCAGCAACACATACACCAATTTACCAGAAAACATCCTAAAGAGATATTGGACATTGGAAAGTGGGGGTCCGTGACCGGCGACAAGCAACGATTGAAATCTCTAGCGACGAAGACAATGACGAGGATCTCGAGGACAGAGATGACGATATCATATCAGAAGGCTATCTCATGTTAGGCGACGAGGCAAAGGAAGCAGTGAGGGGAACCAATGAAAGGCGGACAACAGAAGCTAGCAAAACGGCACCTAGCAAAATGGGGCCCACCAACAGGAAAAACGACCACAAACAAGAGGGATGGACCCACCGAATATAGAGAGCAAGAATCAAGTTTGGGGCCATGAACAGGAAACAAAAACTGGATCGGGGCCCAAAAGCCCAAATCAAAAACTACAAAGTAGTGGGCCCAGAGAAGGAGAGAGTCACCAACAATATAGAGAAGATGGGTCGGACAGGCAAAAATTGGCACAGCCCATTCTAAAAGTGTACGAACGAAGTAGAAAAGGAGGGGAGAAGGCCACAAGAAGTGTGAGGGCCCAGAGGGCAAACCGCTCGGAGGAAAGTGGATCTAATCTGGGGATGGAATTAGAGTATCAAGATGACCAAGAACAGGACGGCTTTGAAAGAGTCCCTGAGACCCAGAACGCGGATGTTGATTTCACTAGAGTAGAAACAGGACCAGGGAGCAGAACTGAACACGAAGATGATAGTCTCAGGTATATATCTCTAACTCCAATCCCATCGCTTCCACCTAATCTAGTGAGTCAGAGGAATATCGAGCAAAGAACATGTCTCTGCCATTCACGACGCATAGCAATGGCCGACAATCCACTGAGAACGCTAGGCAACATCTCTAAGAAGGAATCATCTTTGAAGGTAAACAGCAAATGATGTATCGACCGGACAATGGAGAACATGAATTGAACATGAGTAGTAGTCGAACTATGCAAGGGTCAAAGATTTTCTTCTCTCAATCAATGTGCAATTGGTAATGGCCTAGTAAGCCATGATTGAGGATTCGAGGTTGGATTATTTTTTATGAAGATTTTAAGCTAGAATATTCGTGGTTATGGACACGAGTCAAAGAAAAGGCTAATCATATCAACAGTTTTAGCAGCTAAAGCAGACCTGATCACTCTACAAGAAACTAAAAAGGAAGCCATTGATCAAAATATGATAGTGCAACTTTGGAAAAGAAAATTTGTGGAGTGGGCTATGCTTCCAATAGATGGCACGGCAAGAGGAATTTTGATCGTGTGGGATGTGCGTATTTTGAAGGTGGTGGATAGGAAGGAAGGGATGCATTCTTTGTCCATCAAAATTAATGGAGGGGAAGAGGACTCTTGGTGGTTTACAACAATGTACAGCCTGTGTGATAGACAAGGCAAGGAAAATTGTCTGACTAAGGACCATGGTGTTTGGGAAGAGATTTCAACATTACTCGAGCCATGGAAGAGAAAAGGAACAATTAGTAAATCACGGACTCGATGCGGATCTTTGATGCATGGATTCAAGATATGCAATTGTTTGAACCAGATATGAAGAACATGTCCTACACTTGGAGCAATGGGAGGACCAATCCAGTTATGTCTAAAACAGATAGATTCTTATGCAAAGAGGCTTGGTGTGAGAAATTTATTCAGCAGCGCATATGAGGTCTTCAAAGGATAACTTCAGACTACTAGTCAATCTTGTTGGACACTGAGAAAGCTAACTAGGGACCTGCCCCGTTCCACTTCAACAATGAATGGCTTAAACAGCCCAAACTCATGCAGCTGATCAAAAACGAATGGGAATCTGATCAAAGCCAGGGATGGGAAGGCTACAAGATTATGCAAAAGCTTAGTAATCTGAAGAGGAAATTGAAAGAATGGTCGATGGGGGAAGTTAATATGGATCAAGCCAAACAAGCAAAGTTAAAGAGATATCTCGAAGAGGTGGACAGAAGACTTGAAGCAGAGGATTCACAGGCCCTACTAGAAGAAAGGAGGAAGCTGATGGAAGACATGCAAATTATTGAATGTAGGCAAGAAAGGCAATACCGTCAAAAGGCTAAGCTAAAACAGGCTAAGGAGGGGGACGTCAATTCTAAATTTTTCCATAGGATTCTTTCCCTTCAGAAAGCTCGGGCTATAATATCGAAACTTGAAGATAAGGAAGGTCACCTAGAGGAATTTGATCAGGATATCCAAAATATTATTCTGAATTATTTTTTTGAGTTATTAAAGGAGTCTACCCATATCAAATGG
>JAJIYU010019381.1:0-10812 GCA_030144865.1 Tinospora cordifolia | reverse complement strand
GTATTACAGTATTTTATAGGAGATCTTGGTTTGTTATTTATAGTTTTTGCAACAATTAGTTCAGAATTAGGTGTAGCTATATCACAAGCTCATGTTTATATCATTTTCATAGTAGTCGACCATTAAACGTTGTAGAATAATCGATTTGAGAACTTCCAATCATGACTGTCATAATAGGATCAAACAACATTCGCATGCTTGTTGTAATAACTTTTTCAACAATGTCCCTTGCATGAATGTTTTTGTATGCATTTAACGTAAGCAATACAATAGACATTTTATGAATGTTGTTGCTTGTGCTCGATTAGAATATTCATTAATACTCATTGTTGAATATATGTTGTCGTATCACCAATTTCTTGCAGTGCATATACGTTGTCCACCCCACCTCATCATACATGTTTCCTTGGATAGCCAAGCTCCTAGTAGCAAAAGGAATCCAACTAGCAAGTTATAGGAATGACTATAGGTTATAAAACAAAAGGTAATGCTAATTAAGCAAATAATGGGATTAAGCCATAAGAGTGGGATGAGCAATTGAAAGAGGAAGGGTTTGGTTGTTATAAACGTTGTTCACTTGGCTGACACTTTTCCTTATCTTTCTCACTCAAGCATGAGGCATTGGATGCCCTACCACATTTTGACCCCAAGGTCAAAATGAGTCCTTTCTTTTGTATTCTCTGTGTATTGAGCACTATTCATTGCCTCATCTAAACGACTATATCGATAGTCATCACCATAACCTTGTCTAATAAGTTGTCTTCAAGATGCATTGCCTCCTTTAGAGCCAATTCTCTGCCAATTCTTTAATGGTATTCTTCTTTTCTAATTTACTTCCCTTAAAACTCCATCTAACTGCACTACCATTTCAATTGCTATGAGCCATTAGAGCAGATATAGTAATCAGAGCTTAGGTCGTTCTTTTTCATTCCAGCTATCTCTTACTAGCCATTCCTATTCATTTGACTAGCAGATTAGTGGAACTCCCTCTTCATGGTGAAATGGTAGAAGATGTTTGTTGGAGAAAGAAAAAACTATTCCTTGAAATAATGAGACCAAACATTTTGTCCCTAAAATTCTTTTTGATTAGCAGGCTCAAAAACATGATTTTTTGGGTCTCAAGCTCAAAAACATGATTTTTTTTTGGGTCTCAAGCTTAAAACTACTTGTAGCACTTCGACCCCCTTATGTGATAGGCCATGATAGAACTACATTAGATTTTTTAAGATAGGTCTAATGTCTTTCAGTCATATGTAGTGTAGCTTTGACTCATATTGTTTAGGGCGGGTCTAAAGCCTTGAAATAATGAGACCAATTATCCTGTTGTATTAAGAACAATATGAAATTAGAATGCAATAACTTCTATTATCTGTACCATTGGGAAGGTAGGCCAATATAGGCATAGCTCACCCACAATGAGTAGAGGGAGAGTATAAACCCCTACCTCATTACTTTTGTAACACTTTATATTTTAATTTGACAAGTAGATTAATTTATATAAAAGTAAATGTGTATAAATATACATTTTTGTATAGACTACGCATGTACGTACGTGTTAATTACACCATGCATTAAAAACACATGTTACATGCATAGATTAATTTAAATTAAATCATTTATTGAAAAGAAACTGTTGCATATAAAAAATAATAAAATGAAAAACAAAGGATATCTATAAAGTGGGGGTTTAAGAGAACTAGAAAATAAAGAAATTGAAAAAAAAATGAAAACAAAAAATGAAACAATGAAGTTGAGAAGAGGAAGATCATTTGGCTAATAACACATTTATATAAATGTGGGGGTGATGGTGTTCTTGAGGATGCAAAAAGATTTCTTATGATTTATAGATATATTTATATAAATATGAATGTTATATTCAAGAGATAAGTGGACAAGTGATTGTGAAGTGTGAGGAAGGCAAATGAGTAATTTCCCTTGACAATCAATGTGCATTAAATGGGAAGGTGGGTTGGTTCTCTCCCTCAATTGTTCTTTGTATCTGCATGCCTAGAAACATGAAAAGAGTCCAGAATCAAAAAAATCAAATAAAGAAGAGTAGAAGAGAGAAAATCTAATTTTTTGATGGATTCAACGTGCAGGTAAGCCATTTCTCATAATTCTTATTACAAAAATGCTAAGTAAGCCACGTATTACGATCCTAGGAGTATAATTTTTACTATTGGTGGTATTTTATAGTAAGACCCAAAAATTGGGTATTACCTTACCATAGTAAAACTCGGTAAAATTTATACCAACATACTCTTAGTGATATGTAGATTAAATATAAGTAAAAAGCTTTCATTCATTTATCTTATAGGCACCAAAATAAATACCTAAAGTTGAATAACCTTTGGGAGGCTTTTGAGTATCAATTGGAATTTTGGTTGACACCAAATTCATGAATTTTGGATATCAATTGTAATTTTGGAGAATGATTTACCAATTGGGTTATTTATGAAAATTTAAAAATATTAATAAAAATATAATTGGAAAGCCTATTAATTATTTTATTTTCTGCTATAAATATATTTTTATATGAGCAAAAAATTAATTTTATAGTTTATTAAAAATATTCAGGTTAATGTACATCAATGCATGGGGTTTAATGCACATATAAGACTAAATATGAAAAATGAATATGTTAAGAATTATTTATAAAAATGAAATGGACTTGATTTGTGCATTTGAAATGATTTTGTGATGGGATAATTTTGGGGGATTGGAGCATAAATTTTGGAGTGTGTATTATTATAAATTGATTGGGTGATTATTTTGGCGGGTAATATTCCTTTTTGACATTACGTGGGACATTGATATTATATCAAAACTTCAGATTTTTATTAAATAAGAATTGATGCACATGAAAATATATATTATATAAAATGATGGATTATATTATTGGATCTACACTAAATCTTGAAGAGATTGGTTATCATATTAGAAAGTGAGATACATGCTAAAAGGAATAAGCAGTTGGTATTTTGTGAGTATTTTTTTATCTTGGTTATTTATATGATATTATAGATATAAAAATGGTTTGAATGTAAGTATGCTAGTTGTATGAACATATGCTACATTTGGCTTGGAATTTATGAAATTGTATTTACATGACAGTGTGTTTTGGATTTACAAGAGCAAATCTAAAACATGGTATCATTTCGATGGATTGAGCCATGGGGAATAATACTTCTTATGTGACAATCCATACGGGACTGAACCAGGAGAAGTATAACCTTTCTCAATGTGATAATCCTCAAAATGATTGATGGAGTATGCGATACTTAGAGATACAATCTACTATTGTCAAGGCCAGACAAGGAGTGAGATTGTCGCTATTTCTAAAAAATGTGGATGTGCATGTGTTTTCTTAAATGAAGAATGATTGTAAATAACACGATGTAACACCCTACCTCTCATGCCCAGGCCCACGTAATCCAATGATATATTTTTCTTCCTCAATACTTTTGGGCTGCCTAAGAGGTGGGCTGCCTAAGAGGCGGGCTTGTATTACGTTATCCTTTTTCCATTCTAAATCCCACTTCTATGAGATATCTTGTGTACATTAATTTATATACAAATAATTCATAAAAATCTGTGACGCCATGAAATAAAATAAATCCTTTATTATTTTAAAAAATTTAAAAGTAATAATTCAACTTTCATTTGAACGAAATAAATAAAATAATAAATTTGGGCCCACATGCCCTATAATGAATTTAAATAAAAATTTCCACATATTAAATGACTCTTATGCAGCCTTGATAATTAAATTCCTGAAATGTTAAAAATAAGGGGTGAGCTATAAAGCCCAGTCAACTATTCCAAATATTTAATTAATTATTTCGACAAAATAAACATGCATAACAAGCACTTATAAGGAATTAAATGATTCAAACAATTTATTGTTTTGGTTGTCATTAAAGACCGAAAGGATACCCTCCAGCATTTTCAATCCCTAGGAAAAAAACTATTATACTGAACTCAGACTCATAGAGTTGAGGTAGGATCAACTTCAAACCCTCTATTCCTCACAACCATTGATTGGAATACTCACGAGGAACATTCGCCCCTGTGCCGGTATGTGGTTAAGATCTTTATTTAATCTTATATTAAATGTAAGAACACAACAAATAATTATTTAAAAATTAGTCAAACATAATTTAAACATTCAAATCGTATAACATTACACCATAGATCATCATTTAAAATAAAACAAGAAGGATGACTTTTGATTTATGATATAGAAGATCATACAAGACGCAACTATAGAGTATACTCTCTTAGTCATGAACAATATAATAATTTAAGTGCATAAATTAAAAAGGTATGTAAAAGAAAACTAGGCTAACCACACAAGCAAACATTATTTGAATCAAAATGATAATTTAAAAGATGGAAATTATTTCACCTCAAGATTGCTTTTTGAATTCCTTTAAGGTCTTTTCTCCAAGATCCATGTAGCACTTCGTTGTTACTACCTCGTAGCTATTTAGAACAACTTTAGAAAAAAGGGACCAAAGATGCCAAGAAGGAGGTAGAGAGAAAGCAAGAAAAAACTCTTTTAAGTTTTTGCTGGGATAAAAAATAATGAGAGGGGAGGGGGGTTTATAAAGGGTCTTCTGGGGGTAGATTTGTAATTTTTGAGCATTCTTTGCATAGAAGATTTTTATTTTTATTAGGTCTTGGCAACTCCAAAAGAAAACAACGGATTTTAGGGTTTCAGGGGATTTTTTCGTAATATTTTCAAATTTTTGGTTGATTTTTTTCTACTTTTCTTCCCTTTTCCATTTTTTTCTTATTTTTCTTAATTTTTTTTGGCTAACCCGTGCGATTTTGCACGGGCCTGGCCCCATGCGCTCCATCTTATATATTTTTTAATTAAATGGATTCGTCATTTTTGACGAATTCGTTAGTTTGCTTTTTAGTTGCACACACACACACACACATATATAACCATAAAATTTTTACACATAATATATTATAGCCACATATTATACAATATTATATTAACACGCATATTATATGATATTAAATTTATAACCATATATTATATATTATTATGTATATTTGCATATTAATACACATACTAAATATACATTTATACTCTTCTAATATTTAATATTTGCTTTGTATATTTAACACATACTTGTATATTTATTAATTTATGGATACCAAAATTTCTCAATTAATTTTATTTATGTTATTCTTTAGAATATACACAATATGTATCTAAAAATGTTATAAATTTCTCAAAGTCGAATTGTTTTATTTAATTCCATTTATCAAATTTCATACAAATCTCTGGGATGTTACACATGTTCACTATGTTAAATGAATATATGTATTGTTTAAATGTGCATGATGAATTTAAATGTTTTACTTAATTTATTTATTTGCATAGTTATTTAAACGCATCTAAATGTCATAGATAAAGAATATTCACTAGGTGTGTTGTAGCTCACTTATTTTCTTTAACATTTTAAGAACAGATAGAAAAGAGAAACGATTAGCACAGGAAGAGTAGACGACTCTTCAGTCACTATTGTATGTATATGCTTAATTATTTTGTAAACATGTATTTTTGTACACTTATAATTATCATTGTATATGTAATACCGTATAAAGAGATATGAGTTTTGTTTAAACTAGATGATAGTGTTGGATGTTGTTAGTTGGGAATTGTGGTGGATGGAAATGTTTTTGAAAAATTATTTTGGTTATGGAATGAATGATTTATCAAGTGATAATGTTCCTTTGGGATAAGTCCAAATTTTAAAAGAGACTCTATTAAAATTTTTTTTTATGGATATTGTGGAATATGGGGTTAGAGAGGTTGACATAGTATTATATAAGTTGGTGTAGCATATATGTGCCGATCATGACATCACCTTTACAATGTGGGTTGCGACAATGTTGGTGTCAGAGCCTAGGATTTTAAAAGTTTTATATGATGTTATATTTGCTTATATGTGTATTTATATCGATAACTATTTTAGGCTAACCAGTACCATAGATTTTGAACTTGATGAAGTTTTATTTGCTTATAGATATTAGGGTTGAAGGTAAAAACAAGCAAGATCAACTATAGATCCTAATGAGAAGTTAAATCAGACACTTGAAGCTATATTTACCTCACAGCAACAACAACAAGCACTACTAGCTACTTCATTGACATAGATGTAGTGTAACAGACAAGTTCCATAAAATGTGCCAACAGAAGGAGAATAGAATAGTGCAAGTATTCTTGTGAGGGGTAGAGCTGAACTAGTCGATGATCCTATTCTAGTTTAAGTCTGAGGTGGTAACACCTGTGGATCCCAATACTAAGAGAGATAAGTATGAAAAAGTAATGAAAGTTTTCAAGCATAGGGGTCCTACTAAGTTTCCTAGGGGTCTTGATCTTGAAATTGCAAAAAGATGGATAAAAAGGATGGAAACTATCTTTAATGATATGCAAGCTTCA
The DNA here is from genome assembly GCA_030144865.1 of Tinospora cordifolia. Lineage (NCBI taxonomy): Eukaryota > Viridiplantae > Streptophyta > Magnoliopsida > Ranunculales > Menispermaceae > Tinospora > Tinospora cordifolia. The sequence goes on along the minus strand of JAJIYU010019381.1, from coordinate 4,349 downwards.
GATGCAGAAAAACTAAAACTGGCTAAATTCAAATTAGTTGATAAAGTAGATAATTGGTGGAGAAGAAGGACTACTAGAGGTGTTGAGATTAAGACCTGGACTAAGCTTCATGAGCTATTCTATGAAGAGTTCTACCCAAGGCATGAAAAAGATAAGAAGAGAAATGAATTTATGCACCTAACCTAGGAAAGTATGATGGTCAGAGAATATGAGCAAGAATTCAATTGATTAGCTCCTTTTGCTCTATAGATGGTAGCTACAGACGAGCTTCAAATGCAGCGAATCGGATACGAGTATTGTGATCGCATTCATGAGGGATTAGCTTTGTAGGGGTACATATATATGAGCAAGGAACCAGATAAGTTGGAGATTGTGAGACAGCCCAAGCTAATGCTAGGATGAGGAGAATTGCTGCTACTAAGATGATAGTAACCTCGCCAACAACACCACATGCATCAGTAGGACAAATGAGTCCATTTATGGAAGGAACGACATATTATTAGAAGAGAATGCCAATATTGAATAAGAAGCTTAGATATGGTGGTCAGGGTAGCAGAATGGAGGCATCTACAACTCTGGTTGTGATAAGGTTGATACCACCACCAACATCACATATGGCAGGGAGAGGTGTACCACAGACAAGGAGACCATAACAACAAACTGATAGCAGACCTTATATGGCAACATAGGGTTTCAAGTTGAATCTTCTGCTTCTAGATTAGGTATATCTCCATTTACTTGCTTTAGGTGTGGGATGCCAGAACATAGAGCTTTTTAGTGTCTATAGTTCGCACCTTAGAGACCTTTTATTGTCCAAGGAAGTGGAATTGCGAGGATGCGTGAATAGGCTAGAATAGTAACAAAGCCTAATCCTGATTCCAGTAATCAACTTATTGAAGGTATTATTAATATCGGTAATACTTCTATATATGTTTTGATTGATGTTGGATAAACTTTATCATTTATTGCTGGACATATGGTAAGTAGATTGCATTTGTCACTTGTTAGAACTAGTAGACCTCTAATTTTGAAGACAACAACCAGTGAAAGAATATATGCAAACATGGTGTCTGAAAATTGTGCAGCAAAATATGATGGTCATGAAATGATCATGTGTCTTAGAGTTTTGAAATTTTTGGAGTTTGAAGCTATTCTAGACATAGATTGGTTGGCGGTTTATCATGCATGTGTTGACTGCTTCTCTAAAAGAGTCGTCTTTCAAATACCAAGTCAACCTTCATTGGTGTATAGAGGTATGACATCCTAACAACTTCTTACTCAACGTTGTATGGCTACTGATGAAGAGGTAGGAATGTTGGCTGGTATCTGTTCAATGGTGGAAAAGGCAAAAGGCATATAGTTAGCTAATATTTTCATAGTTTGTGAATATCCCGATGTGTTTCAAAATAATTTGTCGGGGTTACCACCAAAATGAGATATAGATTTTATTACTGCATTGATGCCTAATGCTAAGCCTATTTCCATTTCTCCATATCGAATGACATCAAAAGAGTTGCAGGATCTTAAAATGCAACTAGATGAGTTGATGGCTAAAAGTGCAACTAGATGAGTTGATGGCTAAGGGGTTTATTAACCTGAATATGTCACTTTGCGGTGCACCTATATTGTTTGTAAAGAAGAAGGATGGAAGTTTATGGTTGTGTATTGATTATAGTTAGTTGAATGAGGTGACCATAAAGAATAAATATTTTTTGCCATGCTTTGATGATTTATTTGATTAGTTGAATGGTGCCAAATTCTTTTCTAAGATTGATTTGAGATTGGGATATCATCAGTTAAGGGTTCGAGAAGAGGATGTGCCAAAGATTGGTTTTAGAGAAAGATATGGTCATTATGGATTTTTTATGATGCCTTTTGGATTAACTAGTGTTCCTGCCATGTTTATGGATCTAATGCAAATCTAGACCAGTTTATTATTGTGTTTATTGATGATATTCTCATTTGTTCCAAGACTCGAGAAGATCATGAACAATAATATCTCCATATCACTTTGTGGACTTTGAGATAGCATAAATTGTATGCTAAATTCAGCAAATGTGAGTTTTGGCTAAATGAGTTAAAATTTTTGGGTCATGTAGTAACTGTAGAGGGTATTTCAGTTGATTTTGTTAAGGTTGAGGCTCTTATCAATTGGCCAATACCAACTATAATGACCAAGATCCATAGTTTTTTGGGTTTAGCTGGCTAGTTTGGAAAGTTTGTAGAGGGTTTTTCTAAATTAGCCACTCCACTCACAAAGCTGACTCAGAAGAATGTACCATTCATGTGGAATATAGCATGTGAAGATGCTTTCACAGAATTTAAAAATAAGTTGACTACTGCTCTTGTTTTAGTATTTCCATAGCCTGAAAAATAATTCATAATATACACAGATGCAGCACATATAGGTTTGGGAGGTGTGTTGATGCAGGAAGGTCGAGTGATTGCTTATACATCTAGGTAGCTAAGGTTTCATGAGAAAAATTATCTTGTGCATGAGCTAAAGCTAGGAATATTAATTTTTGTGTTGAAACTGTAGAGACATTATCTATATGGAGAAAGGTTCACACTGTAGTTAGATCATAAGAGTCTGAAGTATCTGTTTGACCAGAAGAACTGAATATGAGGCAACGTAGATGGTTGAAATTCTTGAAGGATTATGATTTCACTTTGGAGTGTCATCCTGGGAAAGCCAATGTTGAGGCATATGCACAGAGTAGAAAACGAGTAGAGACTAGTGTGGTAGTTTTCCAGATGGCCCAAAATGACGACTTTTGGAGAGAGTGACTATGATGAGGATTCTCTCTGTAGGTCCACATGTTGATATTTGTGCTTAGATGCATGTTCAACTGATCGACTCTCATATTTAGAAGATCAGGAAATTACAGTAGAATGATCCTAATTTGACAATATATGAAGCTTAGACTGATGGTGTGTTGCATTATAAAGGAATATTATGGATACCTTTTGATAAGGAGTTAAGGGCAACATTACTTAAAAAGGCACATCGATCTCAATATACAAGTCATCTAGGATCAACAAAAATGTACAATGATATGAAGAGGACAGTTTTGTGGCATGGGATGAAGAAAGATATAATTGAGTATATGCAGAAATGTAGTGTGTGCCAACAAGTAAAAGCTAAACATCAAAGACTTGGAGGTCAAATGCAACCCTTACCCATTCCAAAGTGGAAATGGATGCATATTACTATGGATTTTATTACAGGACTACCTACATCTCAGGGTAGATATGATGTCATCTGGGTTACTATTGATCGATTGACTAAGTTTGCACAATTTTCTTTCGACAGAGACTCGATAGACCAACCAAGCAGATTGTATATTCAAGAGATTGTGAGATTGCATGGTGGTGCCTATTTCTATTGTGTTGGATAGAAATCCCTAGTTGACATCAAGATTTTGGCAAGTTATGCACTCTTGATTTGGTAAGCCATCTCCGTTTTAGCACAACATTTCACCCACATACTGTAACACCCCAACCCTTGAATTTACAATGGACTTGACCACATGGCGAGTTTGGCTAGTATTACATTTACAAGTGACCCACACTTGACTTTTTAGTTCTTTTATCCCAAGTCTTATTGAACATTAATAGTATTAACTCAATTAAATAAACATAATTCAACAAAATAAATTCAAGAGAGATATAAGAAATCTTTAATTTTATTTAATGAATAAAAGAGAGAAGAGTACATAACTCATGTTCAAACTACAGCAAAATATTCAAAATTGGGCAACATGTCCTTACATTTAAATAGAAACATTCTAAATAAAATATCCTAATTATTGTCATGCTTTTTCAATGTGATCAATTCCCTAGAAAGGTAAAATAGAAAGGGTGAACACAAAACCCAGTGGATCATTCTGAAACAACTAAATCATTATTCTAAATCAATAAAACATCCAAATCAAACACTCACAATAATTAAGTAATTCAAACAATTTGTTATTTTCAGTTGTAAATTAAACTGAAATGGATCAACCTTAATGTTCTTATCAAAATACATTCCTTGAGTAAAAAAAACATTTCTTTATGCAAAATTTCATTGGAATTAGGGTCTCACCCACATTTTAAGTATTTTGAGACCTTACCCATGTGAACTAATCACATGTAAAGAACACCCACAATAATCCCGGTGAATTACTGTGACAGTCTTGATTCTTATCATTAATCATCTTTCTTTAATCAACATTCATAAATCATAAACTAATTCAATAAAGTTTGGCATGAATATTATATGTAACACCCCAACCCCCGTATCATTAAGCATTAGACACATCCACCATTTTTTTACGGTGGACTAAACCAAATGGCGGGCCAGGCCG
>JAJIYU010019380.1:0-10860 GCA_030144865.1 Tinospora cordifolia | reverse complement strand
CCTGGATCATTAATTCAATAATGGTCCATAATTCTTTATACATATACTATTGTATAAATTAATTGACAAAAATTCTTGTTTATTCATTCTAAATTATGAGGTATTACATCCAATAAGAACTAGAAGCTGAGGTAGACTTCGAAGCCTACTTATTTTTCAATCTCTTTTCTACCTTTATCGTCATGTGCACCATGTCTTCTAACTCAACATAATGGTGAAGATCTACAACATTAGCTATCTCTAGGTTCAACCCTTTTAGAAATTGAGCCATTGTTGCTTCCCGATCTTCCTCCACATTAGCCCTTATCATAGCCACCTCCATATCTTTATGATATTCCTCCACACTCCTTGACCCTTGTGTAAGGCTTTGTAGTCTTTGATAAAGCTCCCTGTCATAATGACTAGGAACAAACTGTTTCCTCATTAAAGCTTTCATTTCTCTCCATGTTTCGATAGGTTGCTCTTGATTTCCCCTTCTATTGGTGACTTGCCGATCCCACCAGATGACTGCATAATCTGTAAACTCAATTACTGCCAATTTTACCTTTTTCGCTTCTGAGTAATTATGACAATAAAAAATCAACTCAATTTTTTTCTCCCACTCCAAATAAACTTCTGGGTCAATTTTACCTTGGAAAGGCAGAATCTTCATCTTAATGTTCCCAAAATTCCTATCAATCCCATCCCTACTTCTAGGGCGATTTTGTTAGAAACCCCTCCCCTGCCTAACTCCTCTATGCCTATTTCTACCCAGTTCAACTTCAGATTCATAATCATCTTCATCGACATCTCCATCCACATGTATAGGATAACGCCTTGCACGCCTTCTTGGATTATGATCTCTTTGAGGCCGGCCCGGTAAAGTTTGAAGCTCTGTAGCTTGCCTACCTATTCTATCTCTAAAATCTCCCAACACCACATTTAAACATTCGAATTGTTGTTGCATGGTAGATATCATAAACGCAAAATCTTTTGGTTCTTCCTTGTTAGATGATGATTCATTTGTTTTTGACATTTTCATTAGATGACCTGCAAGAAAATGTTAGTAAAAAGAAACATCTCACACAAATGTTCACTTTTTCTTTCTTTTAAAAAATTGCTCACGCTCTTTCCTCTCGTAGCTTTCTCTTGTAGCTCTTTAAGGAACTAATCAAACCCAATCAAGAATTAACTCAATCTTGTAGAGTTTATATTAACAGTCAGGATATGAAAAGAGAAAGGAATGAAATGATTTCCAGGAAAATAGTTTAAAAGAAAGAACAACAATTAGACACAAGATCGAATAACTGAGAACCAGTCAAGATCATAGCTTTTGATATGAACACAAGCACTTTCACAGTGATGACTTTTCTTGCATAAAAGCAATTAGCAAATACTCTATTTTTTCTCCTTTTCTTTTTTTGCATAATTCAAAACATTTTTTATGTAGAATCACAACTTTTTTTTTTAGAATCACAACCTTTTTTTTCTAGAATCACAACCTTTTTTTCTTTTTTTTTTCAGAAACACCTCTTTTTTTAATATTCAAGAACAATGAAAATAGAAGAGAATTGAACAAGAAGAAAACAAGGAACAAAACGATGAAAGAGGATGATGAATGAAAGAAAACTGATAAATAAAAATGAAGCAACAGAAATATGAAATGAAATTTACGAAACAACAAGATATAACCTGATCTTAGAACCGAAGCTTTGATATCAACTGATGCGGACCCGCTAGGAATTAGATCCTAAGAACCCCCATTCAAGGTAGTATGTTCACCCCAAGAAAGCTAAAATCAGATTTAATGATCCACTTGAACCCTTAAATAACAAAGAAACAAGAACCCAAAGTGTTAAACACCACAAGGTTGATCAATCCTTGATAAGTCTAGAAAAATTTAATGAAGAACATAAGAGAAAACCTCTCTCACAAATCTGAAATGTTTAGATTAAATACTCACTTTACTGATTTGATGCCTTCCTCAAAGAGGAGCAAACCAATTTATACAAATCCTGGATGTAACTCCAGGGAATACAAAAAGTCAAAAAAAATAAATAGCTATTAACTCCCCCATGAAAATTGAAGACTCTACACTAACTGACACTTAATACATATCGCAACTCTACTAGTAACTCCTATAGACAATGCATTAACTCCAAACACAAACACACTATTGCATAGTTATTACACCTTGAAAACTGAAATGTTTGACATAAAAGACTAATAACACATAGGAAATTAACTGATTTCGTGCAACCTCTAATAATGCCCAATAAACCATCTTTATCATCTCAAATTAATGAGATTATGACTTAAATTATTTTGTCCAGACATACATTTCCACTAGAGGTCTTTTTATTTCTTATAATTTTGACTATTCTGCACTTGGATAACACTTATAGCTCCTTTTGATTTATCCAAGCCCATATTATAGTTGGAAAAACCATTAACACCTTATTTGGCTCAAATATCTTGAACTAGCCCAAATAGTGTTTAATTAAGTCTTTTGGCACGAGCCCTTGTAATCGGTCCTCTTGGAATATGCAAAGCATCATCATCACCATTAATTCATTTATTTGTGTCATCTTTGTCTGTAACACCCCAACCCCCGTATCTTTATGCATTGGACACGACCACCATTCTCTTGACGGTGGACTAAACCAAACAGCGGGCCGGGCTGGTGTTACTATACAAGTGATGCACACTTGACTTTCTTTTTATTTCAATTATTTCATGCCTTAACTTTATTTGACAGAACATAACTTAAATTTAAGAATTTAATAAGGCAATAATAAAAGAAATAACTAAAATTCATAAACTCAATTAATTAAATAAAATTGAGTACATAATTTGATTTTAAAAAATTTGTTATAGTGGAAGTCTTAAAACTTGGGCAACATGCCCTTAAATAGAAATTACAAAAAAAGATTTTAAATAAAAGAACCTAACTAATTTTCATGGTCTTCATGTAAATCAAATACCTTAAAAATAGAAGGAAGGGGTGAGCACATAGCCCAGTGGATCTTTCTAAACATTTAAATCATTATTTTAATTCAAACAAACCAAGCATATCAAACACTTTTGTACATTAGGCGATTCAAACAAATTTCCTATTTATGGTTGACATTCGAATTGAAAGAGTTTAATCTTTGTGTTCCACATCGTAGGGAGAGAGAATGACAAACGAAAACTCAAACCCCAATATCTATGAAGTGCGATCACTCTTGGAAACCCGGTTCAAAATCTTCAATGGTAAACCGACAAGCCGGGTCGGGGGGTGGAACACACACGATGACACTATGCAGTCCATCATCACACCGGTACGCGGATTAAATCATTATTTAATCTTTTCTTAGTGATAAAACACACAATATCAAATTAAACCATCGATCCAACATATACAAAACATGAATCATTAAATATTTATTCATGGCACAATTCATGTATAACATGCATCAATATTCTTAATTTCTAAACATGCATAACATGTATATTCATGGCACATCAAATAAATAAAGCATGCATATTAAAACATATATTCAATCAATCATCTTCAAAACATCATCACACATGAAAGACTTATTCAAATTAAAATAAAGAAGTAGAAGTTAGAAGTCACTTCCACCTTAAAAAGGTCTCTTCTGTACGCTTCTGAAATCCGGCAGAGTTTCGTTACTTCAAAGCTTCCAAACACTCAAGAACTCTCAAGAACACTCAAGAACAGTTCGAGAACACTCAAGAACACTCAAGAACTAAGGGGATTGCCAAGAAGAAGGCTAGAGAGAGTCAAGAGGGACTAGTATGCTCTTGATTTGGGATGAACACAATGTGAGCATTACGGGTCTTTTATATAGAGTTCAAAATAGTGTAGAATGGTAAGTTTTAGGTGTTTTCTTTGTAGGAAACTTGCCAATAATTCAAATTTTCGTGCCCCCCAGGCATAGAAAAATAGCAAGTGAGTTTGGAATTTGGAAACATAATTTTTCAAATTTTTTTGGAATTTTTTGGATATTTTTTGGATTTTATCAGATTATAATCTTGGAGTAGCGGATCGGAGCCGTCAGATCTTCCTCGTATCACGCATACGTACTCAGATCGGGCGGATTACATCTGGGCGGTTCGATATTCCTCGAGCACAGTGTTGGATCCTTGATCGTTTGAAGAGTGTGAATCTGGGCTGTCCGATTACCTTAAGCGTAGTGTTGGTTCGCAATTTCAGAATAACGAGTTTGCTTTGGACGCTCGGATCGTCCTTAAGACATGCATTTTGCGATGACCGAAACTCATTTTGATCATCCGATCATCCCTAAAATTTTTAGCCGTCCGATTTCTTCGATCGAAGCATCCGTTCGCAATCCTCTCAGAGCGCCTTGATCTGGACTGTTTGATGGATCTCGAGTGACATGATTGATCAGAGATATCTTGAATCTGGGCTGTTGGATCAGACGTGTAGATTTTAGACCGTCCGATCTGTGGTGATCTGGTGTTCCAAGGTGTTCGGTGCGCTCTAGATCTAGGACGTTGGATTGCAGATCGTGCAGATTGTTCGATCCTGACCGTTGGTTTCAATGATTCGGTGATCCTGGGCACTGTTTTGGGCTTCGATTTCATTCGTTGGATTTTGCAGATTCGTTTTGGACCGTTGGATGCAATTTCTAATTACTAAATTTGATTTTTAAGGTTGTTATTATCTGAAAATTGTTAATTAGATACTTCCTAATTAATAAAAACTTGATTTTCTTGTATATTCCCTTCTATTTTGATGATTTGCTAATATTTTTCCCTTTCTAATTTATTTAATATTGTATTTTAAAGATATTTTCCTATTTCTTTAATATCTTTAATTAAATAATCCATATTTACCATTTTCATGTATTTTTATTTATTTCATATTTCATTTTCAGATAATACCTTATGTAATTATAAATTAATATTTATATAATATTTTATTTATTTTTAATAAATACATGTACATTACATTTTTATTTAATTATATAAATTTTTCTATGTACATATTCCTATAATATGTAGTATTAACATTTATTATGCTAACACACACCTTATTCATACACATATTAACCTATATGTATATATATAATTTATTTCTTAAGCAACTCCTTAAATTTCATAATTAATTCTACTAAATTGTAATTTTCATTTAATTATCGAATTAAGGTCTTATTTGCCTAATTTTTTTTTATTATATCTCTAATATATTTTATTTTTCATGTGTCAACCCACAATTTGCACCCAAAAATCTTTGAAATTAATTTACTTAACTTATTTTATTTATTTTAAATTATTTAACAAAATTCTGGGGTATTACATTTTCAACTTCATAATCTGCATCACTGTGGTCACACAATTAATTATTAGGTTTCTCGTATTTTTAGGGTTCTTTTAGTGCGGGACTATAAATAGGAGAGGTAATTAGAGCCAAAACATACATGATTCGAAAAAACTCACTTGTGACGACTGAGAAAGGCAAAAACCAGTGTTTTAAAAAGGGATTGAAGATTTTTACCAAGTTTGAGTATAATTATTTCTTTTTCATTGTTTAATGTTTTCTATTACTTTCATGTCAAGCTAATTAGTTTTCCTTGTCTAGGATGTGATGACCAATGTATAAACTGTGATCTCTTATTGATGTTATTGATTTAGAAACACTATTCTATATTGTGTATGCTTAATGCTTTGTGTTTATTGGCCATAGACATGATGAGCTCAAGGCATTAGATGAACTCGAGAAAGAGGTCTAATGTGATGACCAATGTATAACCAATGTATAAATTTTGATCTCTTATTGATGTTATTGATTTAGAAACACTATTCTATGTTGTGTATGCTTAATGTTTTATGTTTATTGGCCATAGACATGATGAGCTCAAGGCATTAAATGAACTCGAGAAGGAGGTCTAATGTGTGGTTATCGCAATATAGACTTAGAATAGTTGATTGACCGGAGGGTTTTTAACTTATCTAGGGAGTTGCATGGGACTTTTGATTATACAACATTAGGTTGTTGATTAAGCACCTCGGGAGAGAGCATTATAAGACAATTCTAATAGATATTGAAGCACATCAGGATAAGGTTTCAATTACAGGTGCTAGAACTCATAGTGTAGATATTTCATGATCTAAAATGAGAATCACAGGTTATACAGCGGCATTCACTATCCTAGACAACCATTTTTATAAAATTTTCTAAAACAAAGTTTAATCACTTTCAATAGGTTAGATTTTTATTTAGAAATTGATACGCTCACTTCAATTATAGCCTTGATAAAATGAAAACCAGCATTAAATTGGGATTTAAGGTATTTTATTAAGCCCATTTTTCCCTGAGGACAATATCCGGTCTCACCGGTTAATATTAGTACAAACCTGTATGCTTGTAAGGTAAGCAACAAGCATCTTCCTTTGTTTCTCATCATCCAAATCCTCTTGAGCCCTCTAACGTTTAGGAGTTGGGGCCACAAGTGCTGGCTACTAAACCTGGATGGGTTCAGGCACTTGAGGCTGAGATACTATCTGAGGGAGTATCTGGGGTAAAGCCCTCATCAGTTGATCCATAACCCTTCGAGCAACTTCATTCATCATATTTTCCATTCGGGCCTCCATGCTAGTAGGTATTTCCTAATCCCTCTGCTCTGTCCCATTAGAAGTGGTGGATCGGGTAGCATATCTTCTTGTTCCAACCATTGTCTACAAATTTAACACCTTATCAGTATTTGCACCATCAAACGTTCGTACTATCATGACTTTACATTCATGTCTCTAAGTTCTCAATTTGTTTAGTGGCCTAATAGTTCATGCTTCTAGGTTTTTTTTTGTTTTTGTTTTTCGGTACAAGATTTGGTGTCATATGACATACATATAAGTGAATCAAGCATGTTTTTCAAACAATCATACAATCAAGCAATTTCATGCTAGCATGCAAAATTTCAGGCTTCCATCTAAGCTTCCAGGTTCAAGTGTCAATTTCGCAAATGCCTTGATATAAGGTTTCTTGAGCCCACTATACTTGACTGTCCCATACCAACCAAGCATAGAGAAACAAGTTCTTCCAAAGTTATCGATCATCCACCAAACATGGTCTGCCTTTCTCTGAGTCCAAGGTCCCTAGATACCCCCGAATTCCTATGCATCCCATATTATATAGAAACTAAAGATATAGAATCTTCCCGATCTCGTGTCCTAACCAAACAATAATTTTGTTCTCATACATTTTAAGTTTCTAGTCTATGTCCTAAAGTTTTATGTTTTTGATCCACTATTCTACCCATGTTTCTACCTAAGGTTACTTCCTTAGACCCAGGGTTTCAATTTGGTCGACTCACAACCTTTGTCTAGTCAGGATACCACTTTTGGCATATTTTCCAACTTCAAAGTCAGTTTCTTATCATAATTTTTCACCTTCTAATTTTCTTTTATAGAAAGTAACAGTGTTCTTCAACTTAGACCACTTGTACAAGTTGGTAGGACAACATCTAGATCGGGGGGCAACAAGACCGAAGTCTACTTAGCAACCGTGCTTTCTCAAGCAGGATAACCCTCCTCCTTTGCAATGTTTAGCTTTACTCGGGATAATGCTTACCCACTATCAGCTCAACTAACAATCTTTATATCCAATCATATCTTTCCTTTTTGAAAACACTTTTCAAAATAGTTTTCAATTTCAAACATAGAAGCTAGGGCATTCTGATTTCAACTCAAAGCGTAGGTCAAACCTAGTTGAGTTAATTCTTTGTAAATCTGATACCAATATTGGTATAAGATTAAACTTTCTAATTCTAGCCCAACAATACATCTTTAGGCTTGACTTTCTATTTCTAGCACAAAGCATCTAAAACGTAAGTTCTAATACCACCTTTGTAACACCCTAACCCCCAAGACTTTCAATTGGACTTAACCACAAGGCAAGTCGGGCCAGTGTAACTTTACCAGTATACAACTTGACTTTCAATTTCAATTATCCCAAGCCTTATTTATTTAAAACATTCGCTAAGGCAATTACACAAGAGATAAAAGAAAACTTTCTAATTCTTTATTCAATTTAATAAAAGAGAGTACATAAGTCCAATTTAAATTAAATGAAAACTAGTACAACGGAATTAATTCAAAAATTGGGCAATGTGTCCTTACATTGTAAATAAGATGGAAACTTTCTAAAAACTAGCATTCTAAGTCTTTAGCATGCATCATCATGTGTTTACTTTCCTATAAAGATAAGACAAGAAAGGTGAGCACATAGCCTAGTGAAGTTTTTTCAAACAAACAAATTACTAATTTAGATTAACAACACATTCAAATTCAAGCACTTGTAAATCATTTGACATTTCAAACAATATTTTGTTTACAGTTATAAACTTGACTGAAAGGGTTTCAAAGCCCTTGATATTCCTTATCAAAATACCTCCCTTAAGTAAACAAACTTTCGTTATGTCAAGTTTCATTGGACTTAGGGCCTAACCCATATTCCAAGTATTTTGGGACATCACCCATGTGAACTAATCACATGTAAAGAACACGCACAATGACCCTCATGAATCATAAAGAAAATAATTTTAGCATGTTTAACTCATAAACATCCAAGGCATGAAAACAAACATATAGTATGCATCATACTTTAAAATAAACCTAAACATGCATAATATAAGGATGTCATGATTTCATGATCAACTAACATGACATACATGCAAATCTAAAATTTTAAATCACGTTCTTCAAACCTAAATATGCATATTAAACTAAAATCAAGCATACATGAATATGGTATTAAACTAAACAAGTAAAATAGAGGTTTGAGAAGTCACTTCCACCTTATCTTGAAGATTACTGAAATTTCAGTAGAGTTTCCCATCTTCAACACGTCTAGCACTCAAAGACAACTCAATAACACTTAATTAAACACCAAAGCACTCAAAAATAGTTCAATATTACTCAAGAACTATGGGGGTTTCCAAGAAGAAGGCTAGAACAAGTCAAAAGGGACTAGTTTGCTCTCGCTTTGGGACAAAAAAGAATGAGAACATTAGGAGGTTTATATAGGGTTTCATGAGGCCAAGGGCGACATTTAGGGTAATCTCACCCATGAAAATCTTTCCTTCTTTAAGTTTAGAAATGAATAAAGCATAAAAACTTGAAAATTAATTATGAGAGTTTTATTTTTAGATTTAAAAAGTTTAAATTAGTAAAAGTATTATTTTTCTAAAATAAGCTTAGTGATATTTTTAAATTAAATTGGATAAACATTGAAGATTAAAAAAAAATTGAATTTTATTGAGTGTTAGAAATCTCACTCTAATATAAATAAAATCATAGGCGAGGAAGCGGGGCCTGTGTTATGTGTGCAGATAGAAGGGTCATTTGGCAAGAAATTACCCGACTACACCCGCTTAAGCTCCTTAGCCACAAAACACTTAGGGAGGAGGCCAGAATGATCATTCTCAGGGCGGACAACAACAGCAAAACCAGGGCCATGGACAGAACCAGGGCCGTGGTCAGAACTAGGCTAGAATGTTTGCTGTTGAGGCTCAAGAAGATCAAGACCTACCCTAGAGACCCTAGTATAAGAAAAATATTAGAAAAACTTGATTAGCCCTTTATTTTAAATTGCTATATGTTAGAATTTATGAGTTTTAAGCTTTGATAAGGTTTTGTACCTATTCTTTTCAATAAATGAAATTTATTCCCTTAAGAATCCTTATTGTTACATTTTGAAGGTTCAAAATAGAAAGTATTAGTAATAACCCGAGGCCTGCCATGTGGTCGAGTTCACTGAGATGGAGGTGGGGTATGACCAAAAAAAAAACTTTGACCTTCAAATAGATTGAGAACTTTAGGTTGGGTATGACCCAAAAATGAAAAACGAGCCTATCTCTACAACATGTCTTATCCACCGGATCTTTTGCAATCAAATTGGGGGTGAACAAAGGCAAGACGAATGACTTACAAGCCTAATAGACGAAATTGAATAAGATATGCATACTGACCTTATGTCATATACTGAGGATATCCTAAGACTTAGGGAGAAAACACTGTATGGTTAACTGCAGATCATCTCACTAAAGTGACTAATTTTTGCCAACTAGATCTAGATTAAGTCAGTAAGTCTGAGAGAGTTACCCAGACACTAGAGCTGTGTTGAGCTCTTGTGTCCTATACATTAAAGGAAATAGGAGAAAGCACGAACTTGACTTCTCTCACATCATCCATTAAGAGGAAATGAATATTCAAGATGATGCTACCTACAAGGAAACAGCGGTTAGAATCCTTGATCACAAAGTACAGAATCTGAGAACTAGAGATATTTCCTTAGTTAAGGTACTGCGGAAACATCACAGGATGGAAAAAGCTACCTAGGAACTAGAGAATGAAGTGAAGACCAAGTACCCGCATCTGTTCACTAGGAACACCTAAACATGTACAAATTTCAAGGGCAAAATTTTTCTAAAGAGAGTAGGTTGTAATACCTCATAATTTTGTCAAATAACTTAAAAATAAATAAAGTCGACAAAAAAAATTAAATGAAATAAGTAAGTAAAAGTTTCTTGAGACTCTTGGGTAAAAATTATGTAGGAAAAAAAAAGAAATAAGATTTATTAAGAAAGATTCTAAAATAATTGGAGGCAAATGAAATCTTAGTATTAGGATGGTCTAACAAATGATTATTTGTATAAGAATTATTTTGTAATTATGCATATAATGAAACAATTATGGAGTTAATTATCAAATTTAAAGTAAGTAGAGTGAAATATATATATATATATATATATATATATATATATATATATATATATATATATATATTTATTTTTATCTCTCTGAAAAAAAAAATAAAAAAAAAATAAAGAGAAAAATAAAAAAAAAAAAGAA
>JAJIYU010019379.1:0-10815 GCA_030144865.1 Tinospora cordifolia | reverse complement strand
TAATACCATGTTCTAATATTTTAATTTATTTCTATGAGTATGGGATTTAAAATGAGAAGATGGAAATAAGAACCATGTACCATCATAGTAGTTTAAGTAACACTATGGGTGCTCTTATCTTATGATTAGTTCATAAGATTTTAAGACCTAAGTGCTTGGTTGGTGGGTGAGAATTCTTTTTGTCCAAATGTCCAATGAAAAAGGCTAAGATATGCCATGATTCACTCTAAGGAGGTACTTAGTTAAGAACATCAAAGGTTGGGAAACCTTTTTGGTTTAATCACAACTTCACACAAATTGATGTTTGAAACACCTAATGTCTTAAGTGATTGAATTATGAGTGTATTATTGTTTTAAATTTTGAAAATGGTTGTTTAAGATCCACTGAGCTTTGTGTTCACCCTTTCCATTAACATTTTCAGGAAATTAAACTTGTGAAGAAGAATCCCGGACGTCTCCCTTTTAGTGTTCTTTTATTTTCCATGTAGGGCATGTTGCCTAACTTTGTTTAAGAATTTTCCGCTATATTTTCCTTATTTAAAAGTTATGTACTTTTTTATGATTTAATAAAGATTTGAATTCCCTTTTATCTCTTATAATGTAGCCTTGTTTAGTTTTTATGTTAAGGCATGGGATATTGGGAATAGAAAGTTAAATGTGTGTCACTTGTAAAGTAACACCAGCCAGACCCGCCAAGTGGTTAAGTCCATTGCCTAAATGGTTAGGTCCATTGGTGTTATGGTTAAGTATAGATAAACAAATAGGGGTTTGGGTGTTACATAAAGTAACACTGGCCCACTTCTTGACGGAATGATGTGGTCCACGTTTCCTTAAAAGAGAAGGAAATATAAGAACCTAGGGAAGGCAGAGTGTTACAGAAGCCCATCAGACCAAATACACAATGCATCCAAGCAATGACAAGATATATCAAAACCTTTGAAAGAACTATTAGTGGGGAGGAATGAAGAGAGGTGTAGTTAAGTATGTCTCAAATGCCTAATCTGTTAGCAAGTGAAGGCACTGGAAGCCCACTGGATTGTTACAAACACTCCCAGTCCCTAAATGGAAGTGGGATAACATTGCCATGGACTTTGTTAGCAGATTACCCAGAACCAAAAAGGAGAAGACACTATATTTTTTATTGTGGATCCTCTTACCAAAGTGGTTCATTTCCTGCCCATTAGATCCATAGACCAAGTTAGCAAGCTGGGAGAACTTTATGCAAAAGAGAGAATGAGGTTACATGGTGTACTAAGGACCATAGTATCGAACAAAGATTCTTGATTCACATCACAATTCTAGCAGAGTCTATAGAAGGAGTTGGACATCAAATTCACCATGAGCATCACTTTCCATCTACAAATCGATGGTCGACTTAAGAGAGTCATTCAAACACTATAAGATATGTTGAGGTCTTGAGTCCTTGATTTCAAGGGCAATTGGAGCAAATACCTATACTTATAGAGTTTGCTTATAACAATAGTTATCAAGCAAGCATAAACATGGCCCTGTATGAAACTCTCTATGGAAAGCCTTGCAAATTACCAACCTATTGGGCAAAACTTGACGACCGCATGCTTATAGGGCCACACTTGGAAAAAGAGATGAATAACTATGTCAAACAAATCCAAAAGAGGTTGGCCACAATGCAAAATAGGCAAAAGAGTTATGCAGACAAGAAAAGAAAACCTTCGAAATTTTAAATGGTAAATACTGTTCCTAAGGATTATCCCCTAGAAATGAACCAAACATTTTGGGCATAAGAGAAAACTATTACCCAAATTCATTAGTCCATTTGAGATACTTAGAAGAGTTGGTGAATGTGCCTACAAACTTGAACTACCAAATCGAATGTCCTTAGTACACAACATGTTCCACATGTCAGTGCTGAGAAGATATGAGCCACATCCCTTTCACATAATCATTTGGGAGGAAGTAGACATCCAAGATGATGCCACATACAAGGAAGTGACAATTAGAATCTTAGAACGCAAGTACAAAGCTTGAGAACAAAGAACATTCTCTTAGTCAAGGTTCTTTTGGAGGCATCATGGAGTAGAAGAGGCAACCTGGGAGCTAAAAAGTGAGATGAAGACTAAATACCTAGGCTTCTTCACCAGAAGTACTGACTGGCCTACAACGAAGGAGTATAAATTTCAAGGACAAAATTTCTATAAGAGGGTAGGTTGTAATACCCGAGAACTATACAAAAATTCAATAAATAAAATTCAATAAAATAATGTGAGTGAAATAAAGTTTGGGAAAATTCGTGAGATTTTGTCCCAAGAGACATATAATTCAATGTGTGAAAGACTTAGCAAACCAAAATAGAAAACAGAACATAGCACAGAAATCACCCACTGACTACTGTAGTAGTGAAAACGTTACCGTAGTAGTCCACCGAAAATGCACAAAATATCAAAATAGAGACTTTCAATTGATTACAGCGGTAACTGGAAACGTTACTGTGGTAATGCATCGAAAAGACTAGAAATTGAATTAGAAACAAAGATGCACTACCGCGATAGCCTACCATGGTAGTGCATACAAACCCACGCAAAAAATTTTAGAAACTTGCCAATTGACTCTAGGAAGTTTCCAAAATGTATTAACAACTTCTAATATCAATACTTGCCATTGTTTGGATGTAAGGAACAAGTAAAGAAGGATTTTAGAAAGATTTCCAAAAAAAAGACACCCCAAACTTTCCCTAATATGCACATTGGAACTCTATATAAACCCAAGCACGGCTAGCCATTCTCATTGTCCCAACAAGAATAAACTAGTTTCTTCTTGTTCTCTAGCCTTCTTCTTGGCTTTCTCTCATTCTCTGGCTGTTTTATACAGCAATTAGATGGTAAGAAGAAGGAAAAACAGGGTGTTAAACAAATTTTGTTGACCAAGCTAGTGATTCGATCACTCAGAGGATTCAAAGGAGCAATTGAGGTATAACCACCTATCTCAATCTCTAATGTGTTGTATAGTCGAGAAGTAGGAATAATAAAATGCCATGACCATTGGTGAACTAGGAATGATGGAATCACACATAGAAACTCAAATTGCCCACTAGTTACCGCGATAGTACGATGCGTTATTAGGGTAGTGCAATGAACTATCTCATGTTACCGTGGTATCCTACCACAATAACGACCCAAAAATCATGTTTTTCAACCCTGCATGTTGATCATCACAATAATAGCTATTCCTACTGTGGTAAATAGACCTAAGACCATGTTTAGGCTTATCTAAGGTCATCATCTTGCATATTATAGGTCATATTGATAAGAGGCCATTAAAACATGAATCAAAAACACTAGAAACATCATAACCATCAAGGATAACCTATTGAATCTTGATTTCAAGGTTGAAGGATCAAAGAGCTTAGGCTATCCAAATCAAAGGGGTTAAGCAATCACAGTGGAAGTGATTTCTAAATTATATCTTATTATTTTGATTTAAATATTATATGCATGAATGTTTACTTAGCTTAGAAATATGCCATGAATCCACATGCTATGTTTGAATGTTATATGCATGCTTTGTAACATATGTACATGTATATGATGCCATAATCATTGTATGTTTAACATGAATATCATGCTTAGATGTTTACATGTTTATCAACCTATTTTAAACTGACATTGACATGTTTAAACATTGAAGAAAGATAAATAAAGATCATAATTATGTACCGACGCAGTGAGGGTACTTCACAGTGTGTGTTCCAACTCAGTTATCTTGAATTGGAGCCGAGTGTCCGTATTAACCTCACTTCCTGAATTGCGAACTAGGTGTTCATGTTTAACCCTACTTCACCAATGATGGGTTTGAATGTCCGATTTGACTTCTCTCCCCAGATGTAGAACACAAAGGCTTAACCCTTTCAGTGTTAATGACAATTGTAAACAAATAACTGTTTGAATCACATAATCTCTTAAAGTGTTTGTCATGTATATTCGATTTGAATTGCAATAATGAGTTATCTATTTGGAATGATCCATTCGGCTCTTGAGCTCACCCTTCCTTTTTTAATCTTTCAAGCAATTTCTGATAGGGAAGCTACGTAGTCTAAGTTTAACTTTAGTATTCATGAAATATTTTAAGATGGGCACGTTGACCCCATTTTTCTTTATCATTTTTTAAGTTACTTTCATTGTAATAAACACGAAGGTCTTTGTACATCTTGAAGTATTAATTTTCAAATAAATGATGTTGATTTATCTACATCAATGATTCTACATATATTTCATATAATCTTTGCAAGTTAAGTGCTCAGGAGGTCTCAGGAAGTTGCGACTTGCAAACAGGAAAGAGTGGATATAATGTGACATCACCTGCCTCCTAGGCTATAATATCCCAAGAGTCAATGAACGAATTATAGAATTTTGGGAATTTTAAATATAGAATAAATTAAATAAATAATTTAAAAAATTATGAATGCTCCACAATCGTGAAATCACATGTGGAAATAAACTCAACACAAATATTAAAATAATAGAAAACATGCAGATATCAGGAAAATTGGAAAATAGTACAAAGGTCCAGTTACTACGATAATTGATTTCATTATCACAGTAATGCGAAGAAACCTAGAAAATTGATGCATTTTGGTTATCACGGTAATACGTGATTATTTAAGTGTGACTCTCACACAAAAACCCTAAAAACCCTACCTAGCCACCACAAAATGATCTTTCTTCTTCCTAGACACATTCTAAAGCAATCCTAATCCATTTCAACTCATCCTAAGCCATTCCCAGTAATCTTTTGAGTAAGGATTGAAGACGAACTGTTTAACTGATAAAAAGTGTGATTACTACGACTTCAAGGGTAGTTAATACAAGGTAAGGCACTGATATCGACACGAATACATATTCTTAATCTCTTTTAAACGCTGGTTAGTTTAATGTATGTCCTTTTGATGAACCAAAATCCTAGATATCATTCTAAGCACTATCCGAAAGTGAGAAAAAGGAGAAAGCGAGCAACAATGAGGTATATTAGATCTCTGTTTTATATGATACTTGTTTTTGAGCCAAGAGTTAGAGCGTTGAAGCCCCATGCCACAAAGGAGACCAGAAACAAACAACAAGGAGCGAAATTGCAGTGTTTTCTAGAAACTACATGACTATCGTGGTAGCCTACCATGGTAGTAAACTGTTCACACAACCAAAACATAGACTACTACGATAACCTACCGCTGTAGTGAAATTAATCCTCTCTAGTTACCGCATTAACATGAGTGATGCCCCATTTCTCATTTCTCATCTGTTGACTTTGACTACCACAGTAATCAAAAGAAAACCAAGTACATCATCAATTGTTATGACCCCTATACACATCACAAAACATCTATATTAAGTAATCATTGCATTATGATTTGAAAACATTGATGATACTTGAAACTCAAATAATAATGGTATTGAATTTTTAAAGGTTGTGCATTCAAGGATATCAAGTAACAAAACAAGGGCCAAGGGAACTAAAAATCAGGTGGAAGTGATTTCCTTGCTCCCTAGTATTATTGGAATCTTAAATGATGAACATGATGTGTGTTTACATTTCCTGAATGCATAGAAGCATGCTAGAAAGTTATTTGAATGATGCATGATTGACATGATTCAATGAATACGATATGATATGAGTTGCATGCTCTACTGATGTTTATGTCTTTTTTATGACATGAGATGATTATTGCCATATTTAGATTTCCATGAGATGGTTAGCATGATTAAGTTACTATACAATGATGCATTCTATATGATGAAATGATAACTATACTTGTCATGAAATGTTCGGTAACATTCAAGCAAAGATAAGTTAAGAATTGAATCACGTACCGTCGTAGTGGTCCAAGGGGGATTACTATGGGTGTTCTCGTGATTAAAACAATCGATTTGCCCCTAGTTTCTAATAAAATGACCAGTGTGACCCTAGTTCTTGGTGATGAAACGAAGAGTGTGTCCCTAATTTTTGGGTTGGGTGATGGGTGTGTCCCTACAATCCATTGGAATTTGGCATATATTGCACTTTTCTTTTCTCTCCGTTTTAACTTTACATGATGATGATGATGATGAAAGAACACCAAGGTTAAGCACTTCGGTCTGATTAACAACTGATAAACGAATTAATCTTTGAAATGCCTAATGTATGATAAGTGGTTGTATGTTCTGTGTTTGATTTAAATAATGCCACTGATGTACAATGTATGATCCATTGGACTCTCGAGCTCACCCCATCTTTCCATTTCAAGTGACATCTGAGGCGGTGCTTGTTAACCAATGTATTCAAGAGATTTTTCTAGCTAGTTTGCTAACCTTACTGTGGGGGTTGTTTTATAACATTTTTATTTAATTAGTTAATATAGACTGGACATGTGGCCCATCAGACTGATTTAAGTTGTTAATTTGTTTCATGGTTTAGATTTCGACCACTTAAGCCATGTTAAGAAGTTTCATTGAGAGACTTTGCTTTACGCTCATTAAGCCTTAAATGTTGAAGTTAATGACTTATTTATCTTATTGTCTTTGTATATTTTACATGAGTAATGTCTTGGTATGTCCAAGAATCTGTTGAGTGATTTGGATGATTTCTGGTGTGTTTGGTAGGTGTTTAATGAGATTTGAATATGAGAATAGTAATATCCTGGTTCTTGGCAGGTAACACGTATACTACAATACATGTAGAACGTGTGTGCTTCTCCATACATGATCTTGATGTGATAGAAATGTAAGAATTGAGAACTGGGGTACTACATGGGTAGCCCAAGTGAACGGTATGTGCGCGTGATGCAAACATATTCAGGTGAGGTGAAGGTGGGGTGTTGCAATTGGGTAGTTTGGTTGAGTC
This sequence comes from Tinospora cordifolia, assembly GCA_030144865.1. Classification (NCBI taxonomy): domain Eukaryota; kingdom Viridiplantae; phylum Streptophyta; class Magnoliopsida; order Ranunculales; family Menispermaceae; genus Tinospora; species Tinospora cordifolia. The sequence goes on along the minus strand of JAJIYU010019379.1, from coordinate 3,966 downwards.
ATACATCTCATCCTATTCAAGTCATCCAACTCAAGGTACATCTTTCCTTTGAAGCCAAATTTCTAAGTTAATTTTCTAAGTCTTTTTGGTGGTTTAGGGTGACAAAACCAGCAAGTATTTGAATTCCCTAACCTAAACATATTAAACCATGTACACTAGTTGAGATCCATTTTTTCATGAGTCTTTTAAGCTACCTTTTCCATACCTAAGGGTCATTTTAGGGTGATTTTGAACTTTATTTCTTAAGCCAAAGCTACTAATTTTTCATCAAGATACTGGTCCTAAAATCACCTCTAATGGCAAGTTCACTTGCAATTCACTCGGCACATGTTTTCTCACACAGTCGAGCTTAGAATCGCATGGGACTTTTGCCCTTTTGTGGGATTTACACTGGGTCACCACTCTAATGATCTTTTTCTCACTTTAACTCCAAAAACCAGCCTTGAAACTGTGGCTTAAGCCTATTTGTTTCAAGTGCGAAATAGACAGTTGAATCCCTAACATATGCACAATTTTCAATTACGAGACTTATGGCCTATTTTAGGGAGTTTAAACAGGCAGGTTTTGGGGTTCTTAAGGTGCTGGTTTAGGGATGATATCAAAGGTTTGCTCATGCTTTAAAGTCCATACAAACTGCTCATGACGATGTATAAATGGCTATAGCATACATGCGTGTGCGTGTGTTATTTCCTATGAGGTATCCTAGGCTCTTTTTGCAAGGTCTTTCTATCCCATGAAGAACAAGTATTAAAGAACGTCCCTCCATGATAATCTACTAGTTCTAAGCCTATTTTAAAATACATGTGGACTCTTCAATCAAATTGCTCTTGTTTTTCCTCATGTGAGAATGACTTAGGGAGGGGTTATGGTTTATATACACATTCTTGGACGATTAGGAGGTGTGTGTAGGACGAAAAACAAGGATTCGTATGCAATTGGAATGCTCTCAAATGCCTCGCACCAGTTTTTATTCTTCTTCACACCTAAAGGCCTCTTATTCCACGCAGCATTTCGTACACCTGATACATCCACACTTCTAAATTTTCAATCCATGGCTAATATTTAATTAAAATATTTTCTCTTATAAAAAATCCAATTAAATGCTGAATTTTTTGTCTGATTTTTTGTTTAAGGAATTAGAATCATCGAATTCACTTCACGTGGAACTTTTCGAAATCCAAATTTGAATATTCTAAGTGATTTTTCAAAAGCTGTATAATTTTCTAATATAAGTTTTCTAATTGAATTTTAATATTATTTCATTGAAATTATGATGGTTTATGATTGTATTAATTTTTTAATGAATTTTCTAGTTGTTATGACATTAGAAAACTAATCAAGGGAAAAAAAATTTCAAATTGGTAATTTCTATCAAATTCTTCATGTATGTTTCAAAAATATTGTTATAACTGTTTTGTTTTTTTTTTTTTTTTTACTAAAATGTTCAACTATTTTAATTAAAATAATTATTTATTAATAATAGGAGAAATTACATATTAAGATTTAAAAATTTTGAAAAGTTTCAAGAGTATTACAATAAAAGTGAACAATCTTTTCAAAAAATAATTTTTCTATTCATCACTTACTATTTCTCAATCCATATATTCCGTTAAATGTATTGAAATCGCTATAATAGAAATTCTTTATTGGAGTCTAGAAGATTCTCATGAATGCCACCTAAGAGCATCCGCTATGCTCATTCGCTCGGTGCAGACTGAGCGTATGGTATAATGAACACGTCAACTTTAAAAAATAATTAAAAAATTAAAAAAAATTCAGGGCATTAAGTACTTGGTATGTACCAAGTGCTCAATACCCTGACGCTGAGGTGGCGCTCTATTGAGCGCCACCTCAACGCTAATAAACGCGCATAACGTTTGCCCTAAATTTTTCAAGCCCCACAAAATTCACAAGATCAGTTTTTGTCCACCTCTTGTCTATTTTAGATCCCTTTATGCTTCAATTACAATATTTAAGAAAGAGGGCCTTCCTAGCCACTTAAACAAACTAATGCAATTCATAACAATATACCAAATAATATTTTTGTTACTTGTCCAAGAAGCAAATATAATAGGTACAATCATCAATAAGATTGATGAAGTGAAAATTACTACTAAAAAAATAAAAAAGAAAAAATAATTGAAAAGCAATAGTTGTGCTTCCAATTATCCAAGTGATAAGAAATAAACTAATACCATTTGGTCTCTATTTCCAAAAAGATAAATAAATATATAAACAAATTCAAGCAAGAATTCGACCTAGAACCCATTGATTTAGAATTGCTACTATTATATTCATAGATAGAGTTGCGGATAAACTTTGATTAACTACACAAACAGGCATGTTGGGTCATGCATCTATTTATATATAAAGAGTAGAAAAATAAATAGATTGAAATATAGATCCACATACACTGTGTTTTTAAACATAGTGATAGCCTCAACTTATGTAACCAAATTCTATTTGGGATAATGCCAAGAAAATAAAAGATTGATTGTCTTTCAAAGAGATGGTTAAGTGATTGATATCATGAAGACTAGTATAGTTTTAAACAAAAATATGGAAGATTGGACTTCTTTTTCTTTTTAAGTTATGTAAAGGGAACAAATCCAAGATTGTATTATTCCTCAATAAGGAAAATTGTCGCTCTTAACGGTGAGGTGGCACTCTCTTTGTAAGTCATCCCTGCTCCTTACTCAATTAGGTGTGTCAGCGTTTACTTTTTGCTTATAAGACACTAAAATTTAAATAAAATTTAAAAATAATTAATGTATATTTTTGTGTAACTATAATATTTATTATCTGTGAATGAAAGAGTAATGTTAGTCTTAAGGTGTGCATTTCTTTATTTATTAATAATTAATATTATAATTATATAAAAATACAACGAAAAAAATTAATTTAGACCTTTCTAAAATTTGAACGTTATAAAACACAACAATTGCCCATTTAAAAAAGAATTGATGGACAATATTTTGATTTATTTTATTTGTTTATATTTATATTCCACTATACTAGAATTATACATAAATTACACATTAAATTCACATTAGAATTTTCAAGAGCATTGTCGGGACCCATTTTCTAAGCTAAGGGCGGCCCGACCGGTACAGTGGCCTGACAAACTCATTCACCATGTCGATTCACCAAACTATTGTTAAGTCCTTTTTTCAATCTCATATAACAGACGATATTAAAATAATTGGAATACTTAAAAGCAAAAATAAGTAACATACGAAAGAGAAAACATTTCATTACATATCTGTCTTGTCCAAAATACAAAATTGACCATTTACACATGTACAAGGAATGACCAACCTTTGAATCAAAGACCAAAAAGAAAGGGGACAAGAGTCGTCAGGGAGTTAGGTGAAATAGTGATAGAGTAGTGAGTCTAAAATCAACGTGGCTTAATAAGTAGAAAGTCCAACGTATCAACCATAACCAATACTCCAAAACAATGCATTTATGCATGAGCAACAGAAATAATGTAAAATCTGAATGCATGGCATAGTACAAACAGTTATAAATAATTCAACCATTATAAAAACATTTCAAATCCATGCCAGTTAAAAACGTATCCAGGTTAGGGTTAACTCAATAAACGCAACCTATGGTCACCACTCGAGCGAGTCTTGAGTCAGGCGTACTAGCCACTCGAACGGGTCGTGGGCTAGGCATACTCATCGAATACCCTACCCCAACGCTCAGCCCTAGAGTATCGTGACCCGAACCTCGAGTATAATCTCAATCACATCAAGTATCCAAGTAGGGGACAAGGTATTCCTGAGAGTCAGTCCTTAGAAGGGCATCAAAAGGTTCGGAATCAAAGGGAAGTTATCTCCGAGGTTTGTTAGACCCTTTGAAATACTTAGAAGAATCGGAGGATGTGCTTACGAGTTGGATTTACCAAGTCGGATGACTTCAGCACATAACGTATTCCATGTCTCTATGTTGAGGAAATAC
>JAJIYU010019378.1:0-10813 GCA_030144865.1 Tinospora cordifolia | reverse complement strand
GTCGGCCGCCGCGGCGTGGTGGGCGGGCGCGCGGCGGGGGGGCGCGGGGGGGGGCCCCCCCCCCCCCCCCCCCCCCCGCAATGGGATTTTCTTGCCTCCATGGGATTCGAACCCTGATTCTAGGGGTCAATACAAGGTTTTACGAACTCCCACTACCATTGAACCACTCTCCCTTGGGGGGGGAGGGGAGGGGAGGGAAAACAATACCGATGGAGTCACCGCGTGAAGCAGCCGGACAATGCCCGGTGGGTCCAACCATGATGGCAATGCTAATAAGTCCTGAGTGGGTCGTGACAATAAAAAGGCGCCAAGGGATTTTCTCGCCTCCGTGGGATTCAAACCCTTGATTGTTTTGCCAAGAAAGTAATTTTTCAGATTCCATGACAACCTTCTTTTGTGTATAGAGGCATGCATACCTCAAAAACTCCCACTCGAGGTCGATTAGTTACTGATGAGGAGTGCACCATACCTCTAGTTATCTCATTTCTATCTCATTCATCTCATGCTAGGAATGCACCAACCAAGATTACCACAACGCTCAATCCTATGAGTCTGTTCCTAGAGACTATGACTACTAGAAATGCTACCATGTCAATAACCTACTTAGGTACGTCATCGACATGCTACAATGCATCAAAATCATTTTATGGAATTCAAATACGTATGAAATGCAATATACATTATTCTATTTAATAAAAAAATAACAGTTTAATTTAATACTAATGTGAGATATAATATCACAAGTAAATATTACTCACTAATTATTGTCCAACCAGTTCCTAATATCCAATAACAGTCTAGTTCCACAACACCAATCAAATCCTGTTATTACAAATCATTTTACATGCATCAAATCAAATTCACTCATTTGAACTTATAAATTATTTTTTCACATATTTACTACTCCTATTTAACCCAAGATATTTGTTTAACTCCACCTATTGATACACATTAGCTCGAATATGCTTAATAATTTTTTAATATTACTTTTCTACTCATATATAATAATTCTATAGCAGAAAATATCAAAATAAGTTTTTTAACTATATTTTTACTAAAATTTCTATTTTCAATAAAAAAACCCTATGGTTCAATCGCTCACCAAAATTCCAATTAGTATCCAAAATTTATGAATTTGGTATTGATGGGTACGTATTTTCATTCTCTACATTTCAACGAGTTTCAATCAATGTTTTATTGGGATTTAACACCATCAAAAACTCATCCAAAGGTTATAAAACTATCTTGATTTTCGGTAGATGACATGTGTGCCACCATTAAATGGCGCGTCTCTCCATGTGTGACAAACGTGGCAGAAACGAAGGATTGAGAATTGGAGTATTACAGAAAACATCCTTAAATTGAATGAAGAAGTTCTTCACACTTCAAATTGTTAATTTATCACTAGAGACGACTGAGATACAATAGTTCATTATTTAATGGATCTTTTCATTCGAATATTCAATCTAAGAGTTATCAGTATTTCAAACTTTGATCTCTCATATAGGCACGCGCGATGACAAATTTGAATCTTTCATGTCTTATATAAGCATGTACCATGTCCCAAACTTCATTAATAAGTTGTAATTAAATGTATCTTCTTTTTTCTGTGTTTTCTATTTTATTAAGTTTTGTTTGAACACATAAAACTTATTTCTTCGATTCACGATATTGTGACCATCAATAAAACAATGAATAAAGCATGTTGACCATCAATGGAACACTCATTAAAGTTGAGTGACAAAGAATGAAAGTTTGTAATAGTTTATCGCGTATCACACAAATTTTTAATCGCTTAGTGACTGTATGTATATGAAATAACACATTGTATAGTGATCATGGGTGCAATATATTTTTTTGCAAGCACACCCATAATATCCACTCTTTTTTTTTTAACCCTCATTGACAGTTATTTTCTTAACATGATTTCTAGCAGAGAAGTGTAAGTGAAAACACAATTCTTAACATAAATGTAAAATAAAAACACAAATTTTATTGATTAATGTAAAACAAGTACAATATATAATTGTGCATACAAACAATGCTTACATAGAAACAAAAAAAATCAGACAAATACCATTACAAAAAGATTCATTACACAAAGAATGTGTAAATAACTAAGAACACAACATTAACACAAGATATTAGACTAAAGGGACCACTATAATCCAACATATGAAGTTAGTGCAACATTTATTTTCATTTTCTCGATCAACTTGGTCAAATTGTTTAAGCAAGACATTTATCACAACTCAAACACTCTTAGGCATAGAAGGATTAATTTACCCAAAGTAACCATATTTAGAATTGTGTTTGCTTTCTTTGCAACAATAAAAATGTTGCTTCAGATTTGCCTCGGTCAAGGACGTATAACCCTCAATAGCTTTGTTGCAGTGGCTGTACAAAGTATTGTCTTCGATTCCTTGCTGCCTAGTACAAATTTTATCCACGAGATCACGTTTACAAGCACCAAGCTTGGGGTTAACGACGGGTAAAATAGCTGAAAATAATAGGGCACAAATCTAAGGGCAAGATAATGGAGAAGAAAGTGAGAGGGAGAGGAAGGAGGCGGGGGATGGGAGAAAAAGGGGCAAAAGAAGAGAATTGAAGAAGACAAATGTCAGTGCTACTTGAAAATTTCTCTCTCTGCTAACGTCACAATTTTAGTAAATAAAATTGCCACGTCAATAAAAAGAAATATGAGTGTGCATAGACATAGCGGCATACATGCTGCGTCAGACAAAAAATGAATCTGATGATTCATGAATATTTTTACTATGTTAGTAGTCTTATTTAAGGTTGAGTGATTGTGAATGATATGTTTCAAAAATATTTGCATGTAACCCATAAAGAAATTAACCCGCTAAAGCTATAATATGGCTATAAATAAATAATAATAGAAGTGTCGAAGCATAGTTGCAGCCCGAACCCAAGAAATTATAATATAGTTTATGGTCAATAAAAATGGAAGCGAACGTGTTAGGTTCTTCTCGAAAGTATATAAGGCCGAGAACAAGAAGAAAAAAGACAGTAGACGGCGAAGAGCAAGAGCGCTAGAAATGGTGCGCCATTTACTCCTCTATTTGCCATTTAATTTAGGTTCTTGCTCAATCCATTTCTCACGCGGTTCTCTGTTGCTTCCTTTGCCGCAGGAGTCGAGTGCTATTGTTCCATCTCAACCGCCCAAATTGAAGCTCTATTCGTACTGGCGGAGTTCATGCTCGTGCCGAGTTCGTATCGCACTCAATCTGAAAGGTATGGTTCGATTGACATCTTTCATTCTCTAGTTTTTTTCTAACACTTCGTCAAGTCCGCCTAGGTCCTTATTCTTTATTTGTTTTTCTTTGTTTTATCCTCGGCTTTCATTTGCCGGCTGCAATTCCTGGGTACTCTTAAGGTTTGGACTATGAATACAAGGCCGTGAACCTGCTGAAAGGAGAGCAGTTCAGTCCAGGTGAAGGAACCCAGCCCACGTTTTCTTTTTCTCTCTTTCTTTCTTTCTTTCTTTCTTTCTTTCTTTCTCTCATTTCCTTCACCAAGTACAAGCACGATTGTGCTGTTGCGTTTTCATCTTAATTTGTTGAATTATAGAGTTTTTGAAGCTCAACCCTATCAGTTATGTGCCCGTACTAGTGGATGAAGACATCGTAATTGCCGATTCCTTTGCCATCTCATTGGTAAATCTGCAACTAGGAGCTTCTTTAATTTTCTATCAATTAATATTGATCTTCTTCTTCCTCCTCTTGTCAATTATGCATGCTTGCTATCCATTTTGCAGTACTTGGAAGAGAAGTATCCTCAGCATCCTCTTTTGCCTCGTGATACCCAGAAAAGAGCCATAAATTTTCAGGTGTAACTGCGATTTCTCCCACTTTCTTTTTCAATTTTGTTTTCTGCGTGATTTTTCATCTATGTTCCAAGAGCTTACAAATTATAAATCAATGGTTTGAAAACTATGATGCGATAATGTCGGTACAAACCCAGAAGCTTTACCTTGAACAGTTACATCGCCCTTTCTAAGTTTGAAGCCTCGAGGGTCTTTTTGACCATCTCTTTAAGTCCTCCGCACTAGTCTACAATCTTTAGCAGCGTAGCTATTGTCCATTTGAAGGGTGGAATGCCTTCTACCCCTGTCCAACTCGTACAACATTCAATCTGCAGCTCATCCCGCCTTTCTTCCGCATGCCACGTTTCTACTTTCCGTTCCACTTCCTTTGACTTGTTATTTCCTCTCAAAAGCTTTTCTTTCTCCTCCTTGCTATGGCACTGCAATAATGCCCTTGTTGTGCCCAATTTGGTCAACTTCAGATCCCTTTCAGGCAATATGCTAATTTCATCTTCTATTTCTTCGCATCTTTCAGTTTCTTTCACCCTCACCACCACCGCCACAGTAAACTTGGTATTTGTGCTTCTTTGCATCTTGACCTTCTTTGATCCATAACTCACGATCTTCTCCTCCATTGGTACCATACTTAGGGCTTTTCCCAAGTTCTTCCACCCACTGGACAACTCCTCCTTCAGAATGTATATTGTGTTCTTGTTTGTGATGGATGTTTTGGTTATTTTTCATGAAATTGCCCCTACTGCTAAGAGTAAGTTTCAACAATGATAACGTAATTGTTTCCTCGCTTGCTTTCTTGAATGACCCATCTCTTGGATGTTGGATGCTCTTCATCATTGTCTCCTTTAACCAAATTGCACCCTCGTAGTCAAGTTTCAATTTATACGCTCTAGCTCTAGTTTCTTCCACTAGCTCCAATAGTTCACCATCATGATGAAGAAGAAGTTCTTGTACCGTGTGGCAAAAGCTGTAATAACTCTATGTCCACGTTGCTTCTTCTTTTCCCCTCATTCTTGTTTCTTCTTACCCACACTTCTTACTTTGGACCAAGCCTTTTTATCATTTCTTACATTATGTGGATCCTAGTATTGACCATATGACTTTCCTCTGTTAGGCTTTCCTCTTTTCCTAACCACTTCAATCCACCCATCATCTTTAATGACTCCTCTCACCTTTAGCATAGGATTTCGGGGTTGCGAGTCAACAATGCATGTTTTAGACATATTGACTCGCAATCCCGAAATCCAACAAAAACATTTCACTATTCTAAAAGCCTGTTCTTCCTCATCTAGAAAAAGAATAGTGTCATCGGCAAACTGCAAGTGCGGAACTTCTACACTCTCCTTCCCTGCCACAAAGCCCCTTACTCTTTAGACTTGCCACCCCTTATCCACCATTCGCCCCTACACATTGGCCACCAATGTGAATAAAGATAGAGACAATGGGTCTCCCTTGTCGTAATCCTCTTTCTGCTTCAAGTTTGCCTCTCGGACGCTCATTTATTAAAATGGAATATGAAGCTGTCTGCAAGCAACCTTGAATCCATCCCATCCATTTTTTCCCAAACCCCTTCCTTGCTAGCAAGAAGTCAAGAAAATCTCAATCAACTACATCCGTAATCTATCTTCCTTCAACGAAAGCAAATTAATTTTTTCGAAATAGTTCCATCCATTATCTCTCTGATCTTGTTTGCTAACACCTTCACAATAATTTTGTATAAGGTTGTGGTGAGGCTAATAGGCCTAAAATCTTTCATCGTTCTCACTACGTTCTTTTTGGAAATCAAGCAAATATACATCTCGTTAGTGGACTTATTAACCAATTCGAAATTATTAAACTCCTCTATAACCCTCATCAAATCCTCTTTCACTATGTCCCGACTTTTCTGATAGAAAATCATAAAAAATCCATCAGGCCCTGAGGCCTTGGAGCCCTTACAATCAAAGTCTAGCTCTCTAACCTCCTCCTCAAAAAAAGGATCCTCCAACCACTTACTAGCCTCCATGCCAATGGAACTCCAATTTATTCCTTCAATCCCCCAAACCTGACTTTGTTTTTTTCCCAAACCTGACTCTATCTTGGCAATAGTGTTTACCATTTTCCTTCCACTGAGAATATGATGAAAGAACTTAGAATTAACATCTCCTTCCTTTAACCACCTAACATGAGCCTTAAGCCACTCTCCCCTTTCCATCTCTTTATTCAACTTCCAAAGCTCCCCTTTTTTTCCCATATCTCTCTTCTCCTTGTCTCATCCCATTGGCTCTCCCCCTCCATACGGTCAAGATCTCCAATATCTCTCTCTAACAATCTTCTCCTACCTTCATCCTTCCCTAGAGCTGTGACCCCCCATTCATAACAGGCTTTCTTAACAACTTGCAACTTTTGCATAAATTTGTACCCCTCCCAACTTCTCTCAATGATTGGGTTCCACCAATCCTTAATCTGGGCCACAAACTTCGGCTAAAAAGCCAACCTCCTGTCAAATCTTTTCAGCCTTGGGGCCCACCTAGGTTTAGAGGTACTCAAAGATATGGTCCAATGGTTTGACACAAAGTGACCTCCCAATTCTTGACAAACATAAGGGAATAAAGAAGCCCAGCCATCTCCAAAAAGAAACCTGTCAAGTCTGCAACAAATTGGGTCCCTCATAAAGTTAGACCATGTATAAGATTCATTGGATATGGGGGGTCATGGAGACCCAACTCCCTAATCGAGTCTGCGTGTAATACGCCCATTGTTTTTTTCAAGACATACCGAGCCACATTAAAGTCTCCCGCCACACACCATCGATCACCACATAAGGCGCTAAATGCCCCGAATTCATCCCAAAATAGATCCCGTCCCTTCCTACTGCATGGACCATACACCCTCATCATCCGCCATTCGGCCCCATCAACCTGTTTTATTTTCATTGAAACAATGAACTAACCTATCAACTTATCAATCACCTCACACACCTTCTAGTTTCCTAGGCCACAAGCAAGCCATCTGCTATCTCAACTCCTGACATATAAACACACCCTTCAAATCTAGAATGCCATACAGTCCCTATGAAATCTCTTCCTATTGCACTTTTGTTCATCTTTTGAAGAATCACAACGTCAAGATTACTTTTGCCAATAATCCTTTTTATCATTCTTCATTTGTCTCTGGGCCTACACCCCCAAATATTCCAAGATAGAATCTTCATCAGAACTAGTTCTCTTCCTCAAAACCAAGAACTTTACATTCCATTTTCTAAAATCTTGTATCCTCCCCTTTCTTATCCTTTCCTCTCTCCAATTTGATCAACAAAATATTAATTTTCTTCATAAAAAATTCCTCCACTTCTTCTCTACTTAGGGATTCGGTTGCCTTCACATGTTTCCCCCGTGCTTTGGTTAATCTCTCCCATGTCTGAATTGGGGATAAATTGTGAGATTGGGTTTGATTAACAAAGCTACTCATACCTTCAAGATCGTCTTCTTCATTTGCTTGTGGGTGCCCCAATATTTTATCTCCTAGAGATTCTCGGTGTCTTCTTCTTCTTCTCCCAACTGCTCACATGCATCTGATGTGTTACTAAAGTAATTGCACGAATCACTCCAGTGGGACTCTTATCATCTCATCTTCCTTCGATGCCCCATCTTTTCCTTCCAAAATTGCACATAACACCGAAGAATTTTTTTCGCCTCCCACTGTTCCTCTTCAGATTCACGCTCGTCTTTGGCTGGTCACCTGAAATTGATTTCTGAAATTGCAACACGACTATTCCTTCTTGAGTACTCTTGTAGTGAAGACGTGTTGCAAATTTGTTTCCTCCATCTGTGATTCTTTAGCAAGCCTGTTTCAAGGTCCTATTCACCTCCGTATTGGGCTCCTGTTGGGGATGTGGCCCTTTCTCTCATCTTATGCAGTGGGCCTCTCATATTACTACAATGGGCCTTTTGGCTCTTGTTATGGGCCTCCCCATGCTGCTATTTTCACCATCTGGTTGGACTACACCATTGTGGGCCGAACTTTTTATCCCCAGCCCAAGTTTACTATAGAAATGCGGCTTGCTACAACTTTCCGTGTTTCTTGATCCAACTGCGCTTCGATTACCTCCCTTCTCACAGGAACTGTTCCCTTCTTCATCTTCACTATTTGCGGTAATCTGGCACAACTCTTTTTTCATCTAGGCGACTTGCTTCTCCTCCCCACCTATTACGCTATCTTGTTGATGCAATCGTATGCCTTCGTTGTCTATCCCTGCCGCTTCACCGTACTTCCTTTCTTAAGCTGTTGTGACTGTGTGTTAGACCCTTGAACCGGATCACCGAATGAAGCTTAGCTTGGCGGGCCAAGGGCCTAGCGCATGTGCACCCCGGAATAGGTTGCACACAGACAGTTGCCGGATGACTTGACGGTTGCTGGAAGTTCTGCACGTGTAGGGGCATAGCAGAACGTGGAATGACACAAAGGGGTGGTTGGAACGGGTAGCCAACCACCCATATACGTGGACACAAGCATGCTCGCCACTTGGGGGAAGTTACCAGCAGTTGCTCAGTTGGGGAACTACCCAGGGACATGTGGCACGAGACAGCACGTCATGGAAGTTATGGAACCGTCCATAACCTCCCCACGAACAAAGGGATCATGGGAGCACCTTGGAGTAGTTATGTTAATTGTTGGGGATAGGTGTGCCACGAACAAGGTTCTCACAAACAGGTTCTGCTCGGATGCTGACCATGGGAAGTTATGGAAACCATCCATAACTTCCCAAGGATAGGTGTTACTCAGTTGGCTGATCAAGGGAAGTTATGGAAACCGTCCATAACTTCCTAGAAGCATATGTCACTCGGATATTCACCCAAGGAAGTTATGGAAACTGTCCATAACTTTCCCATGGACAGATGGCGTGGAGATGCCAATCAAGGAAGTTATGGAACTGTCCATAACTTCCTAGAGTCTGTTGACACATGACTGTACATTTGTAAGAACGATTTTCTATATAAGCCCATAGGTTGTACTCGGAGGGAGTCAGCCCAGATTTACCTTGTAATCGAGTTACTTGAGTAAATAAAATTGGTCTTTGTGCCTAATTGTGGGCTTGTGATTTTATTTTGTACGGTTGGGATAACACTTTGTTGCCCAGGCGCTGTTACCTTGTTCATTCGGATTGCTGAACTAGAGTGAGATTCTAGTGCACTCACGAGAAGGACGTGATTCAGAAGTGACCAACCCCGATTAGCAGTCATCAACCTGTACACGGTTGAAATTGCAGTGAAAAATTTCGGGCATTCGATCTACCTGTGACAATTTGGTATCAGAGCTAGGTTAGATGGCTAGTGGTAGCACACGAGAGGCGATTGATGACTTGAAGGAGAGGATTGCAGAACTTGAACGGGCCTTGGCGGACATCGTTCAAACAAGTTCTGGTTCCGGAGTTGAGAACCCCGGAACGAATATGCTGAGTTCCATACTTGATGCCTTGGAGTCCCGTATGATGGAATGGGAAACCAAGTGGGAAAAGATGGTAACTGACGTGCATGTCGTGGGGAACCTCTGCACAGACGCGACACAGACGGTGGCCATAGAGATTGGAGTACTGAAACGTGCCATAAGCAGAGTCCCTCAAGGTGCGGATGTACCAAATACTAAAGTCCCAGAACTAAAGGCATTTAGTAAAACCCGAAATGCCAAAGAACTGGATAATTTCCTATGGGATATGGAACGGTATTTTACTAATGTTGGTACCCCAGAGGAACAAAAGGTGGGCTTGACTGCTATGTACCTGACAGGAGACGCAAAGCTCTGGTGGCGAACTAGGGTGGATGATGACGCTATAACAGGTCGTCCCAAGATCGAAACGTGGGAGACCTTGAAGAAGGAACTGAATCAGTTCCTCCCTACTAATGCAACATGGTTGGCTTGGGATGCCCTGAAGAAATTAAAGCAAATTGGCACAGTGAGGGACTATGTCAAACAGTTCTCCTCACTGATGCTAGATATCAAAAATATGTCTGAAGAGGATAAACTCTTCAACTTCACGTCTGGGTTGCAATCATGGGCCCAGGCAGAGTTGAGGAGGCAAGTAGTCAAGGATCTTCCTTTTGCTATTGCTGCGGTTGATGCTCTAGTAGACTTCAAAGCTACGTCCTCATCGTCCAGTTCTGATGTAGGGAAGGTCAAGTCTAAAGACAAGAAGTTTTTAAAGGAAGGCAAGAAAGGAACTTCTGGGAAAACGTTCATTTTCTACAAGAAAGAGGACAAGAAGGTGACGAAACATGAGGGACAGTCCAACAAAAACTCGAACTAGGGGTGTTACATTTGTAATGGGTCTCATCTAGCTCGTGACTGTGCCAAGAAGGAGAGATTGGCGGAGCTGATGGCTGAGGAAGAGACTCCTATAGACCAGGTGCGAGTCAATCCCTTAAGATTGTTGAATGCCATTCAACAGCAAGCAAAGACCTCAGACAACGGGTTGATGTACGCAAAGGTCGTGATCAACCGAAGTTTTTCAGTCTTAGCAATGATCGACACGGGTGCCTCGCACTCATTTGTTGACATCCCTTTAGCAAAACGCCTTGGGTTAACCCTCTCCTAGAACCCGGGCCGGATGAAAGTGGCGAATTCAGAGGCAAAACCTATCAAGGGCGTAGCGAAGGGAGTTGAAATCAAAATTAGAAAATGGTCAGGTATAACTAATTTCGTGGCAGTCTCGCTAGATGATTTTGATGTTATTTTGGGCAGTGATTCCTTGCAGGCTCAGAATGTTGTTGTGATGCCTCCGATAAAAGGATTGTTCATCATGGACAAAACAAATCCTTGCTTTGTGCCTGCTGAGAAAGGGGAAAAGAGATAGTCCCCAGAAGCCGTACCTATGTTGTCGGCAATTCAAGGAAGGAAAAGTCATGGAAGTCTCTAAACAAGTTGCTGAGGTGTTGAAAGAGTTTGAGGATGTGATGCCTCCGGAGTTGCCAAAGAAGTTGCCTCCAAGGAGGAACA
>JAJIYU010019377.1:0-10813 GCA_030144865.1 Tinospora cordifolia | reverse complement strand
ACTTTGAGAAATTTATAACATTTTTAGATATAGCTTGTGTATATTCTAGTGTATAAAATAAATAAAATTAATTGAAAAAATTTGGTATCCAAAAATTAATATATATATATACATATGCATGTATGTGTTAAATATATAATGCTACTATTAAATATTAGATGGATATAAATGTATAGTTAGTATGTGTATTATATGTAAATAATAATATATAACATATGGTTATAAATATAATATGTGTGTTAATATAATATTCTATAATGTCTGGTTATAATATATTATGTGTAAAAAAATATCATATGGGTATATATAAATATACAACAAAAAAATTGTTTTGGCGCATAGGCTGCAGCCCATGCACCAAAGCCATAATATATGGCACACAGGCCACATGCGAGAATTCACGCAAGGCCCGTGCGCCTATTAAAAAAATATATTATTATATGAAAATACGAAAAAATGTGAAAAATATCCAAATTATTCTGAAAAAATACAAAAAACCCTAATTTCTAACCCTAAACCCCTAACCGCCCCAATCAAGTAAAAAAGGAATTTTTCTACAATAAGAAAGTAAACTTTTACGAAACTAACCCTCGAAGACCCTGTATGAACTCCCCTCTCCCCCTCATTCCATTCATTCCAGCAAGAACAAGAATAATACTTCTTTGTGCTTTCTCTTCGCTTCTTTCTTGACACCCTCAGTCCTTTTTTCTTTTCTTGAGCTATTCTAAATAGCCTGTAAGGTAATAACAACGAAGTGCTACATAGATTTAGGAAGCGATTTCGAAGTGAAATTCTTTCCTCTTCTTTTAATTTATTATTTGATTTAAATAATGCTTGGTTGTGTATTTAGTTTAATTCATGTTCTTTTTATGTTATTAAATTATTATATTACTCATGACTAAGAGAGTATACTTTGTAGTTGCGTCTTGCACAATCTTTTACATCAGAAATGGAAAGTCATCTTTTTTGTTTGAGAGAGTATGCTCTATAGTTCCGTTTCGTAGATCTTCTACATCAGAAATCAAAAGTCGTTGTTTCATTCATGCAAATGTTGATTTATGGTGTTATATTGTTGGTGTGTTTAAATACTATTAAAATATTTATTTATTATACTCTTACACACAAAAAATAAGATTACATAAAGATTTCAACCACATACCGGCATGGAAATGGATGTTCTTCATGTGTGTTCCAGCCAAGATTGAACTTTTGAACTAGCTATCAGGATTGGCACTAGAGTAGACTGGGTTTCAAGAGTGATCCCACTTCATAGAAAAGGGTTTTAGTTTCAAGATTGATCTCTCTCCCTAGATTTGAAACACAGAGGTTAAACACCTTTCACTCTAAATTACAACAGAAATAATATATTGTTTGAATCTATTGAATCCTTGATAGTGTTTGATATACTTGTATTATTTGGTTGGAATAATGAATTAAATAAATGAAATGATTCACTAGGCTTTTTAGCTTACCCTCCTCATTTTTTATATTTCAGAAAATTAATTTATTAGCCTACGTGAAATATTATTTATTAGAATTTTTGTTTATTTATTTCATTGTAGGGCACGTGAGCCCAAGCCAAATTATTTATTTTAGTTTTGAATTTATTTTCCACTGTAATGGTTAATGTATGCAGAAAGTCTCTTAGAAAGAAAAAAAGGTAATGTAGCACAGGCCCCGCCCCCTGGGCGACCCAAGATTATTAATCGAAGAAAATTATACCGTTCGATGGCAGGGATGATGGGGCTCAGGAGGCGGGGCGTTAAAAAGGTTTTGAAGCATGAGATAGATAGAATGAGAATGAATTGCACATGGCCTTTGGCTCTTGGCAAACAACTCGAGCCCGGGGTTTCTTACAGAATGGGCAAGTGTCGTCTCCTCGCGCAACCTTGACGACTCATTGCACAGATGGAGAGAGAGGGATACTAGGAATCGGGGTGTCACAATTAAATAACCACTATTACTATGATAGTCATCAGGGCAGCTAGCCCAATAAGCATCAGCATGACAAGTGATGGGTAGATCAGGTGAGGGGGAAAGCATGAGACCGAGAGTGGAGGTGCAATTGAAGATAGAGAAATATTCGTTTGGCAGCTTGCCAATGCAAAGCAGTGGGAACATGCATGAATTGGCACACCTGGTTGACTCTAGAATAGATGTTAGGCCTTTTGATGGTGCAATATTGAAGAACACCATGATATTGCAATAAAGTGAAGAATCATCAAGGGGAGTGCCATCATAGCTAGAAAGAGGTGGTTGAGATGCCATTGGCATAGTGAGAAACTTATAGTTTGACATGCCTACCTGAGCTAGGATGTCCAATACATATTGAGATTGTGATAGATGCAGCCCATGACAAAATGCCAAGGAAGTATGTGAGGGCACCGAGATCCTTAAGAACAAATTGATGGTTCAGAGTAGTGATCAATGAAGTTACCCAAGAGGGATCCGATCTCGTGACAATGATGTTATTGACATACACTAATAGAAGAATCATGATGTTGTCCTGAGAGAAGATGAAAAGGGACAGATCAACCTAAGCAGAAAAAAAAAACCCATAAGAGACGAGAAAAGAACTTAACTTGGTATACTAAGCACGAGGAGATTGCTTGAGACAAAAATGTCCTTGTAAAGATGACAAACTACAGGAAGGTTGGTGGTTAGAGTAAAGTTGGGACATTGCGACATGTAGACTTCTTCCATGAGGTCGCCATTTAGAAAGGCATAGTGAACATCGAGCTATTTGATTGGCCAGCTATAAGTGAGTGCAAGGGCAAGCACAATATAGATAGTAGATGTCTTCACAACTAGGCTTAAAGTCTCAAAATAATCGAGGCTATAAGTTTGTTTAGACCCCTTAGCAACCAGGTGAGTTTTGTGCCACTCAAGGGATTTGCTAGAGTTGAATTTGAACCTATAAACCCATATGTGGCCAATATGAGATTTTTCAAAAGGTAACGAGACCAAAGACCAAGTGCCATTCTGAGAGAGAGCCTTAGGTTCAATGTGCACGACATTTTTTCAATTTGGAGAAAATAGAGCTTTTGAGACACATGTTGGCTCCGAAATATTAGGTACTGTAGAAAATAATTTAGTTGCTTGTGGATATGATGAGATTTTTAGTCGCTAAAAATAGTTGAACACAGTGTGACCTTGCTAGCCATGAATCTGACATCATGGGCAATTCTTTGATGGTTGCTAGCTAGTAGTAGATGGCGGAGGGGCTAATTTTGGCACTCCACTGAGAATACTAGGTGGAGCTAGTACAGGAGGAGGCAATTGTTGGACATTTACTTGGAAAATGGTAGCGTAATTTGTAGGAGCAAGGGAATGAATGCTCTATTTCGAGTTGTTGATGAAGGCAACATTAGCTTGGGGGCCTATTGAGCACATTGATTGAACTTTGGCATTGTAGGTGAAGATCATAGGTCATTAGCTGACTATAAATCAGCTGGTCACGAGGAGGGATTATTTCTCCAATAGAGGTGAGTTGATTGATGATTGTAATAATTCACAACACATACTCATTAGCACTCAACCCATCATTTCGAATTGATTGAAGAGTTAGACGTAGCTCTAAAATGCGAGATTGCAAAGTAGATTGGTACATGTTTACAAGAGAAGTCTAAACCTTTGATGTTTTGGAGAAGGCAACAATCTGAGTTAGCATGGATTTAGACAAAGAACCTAGGATGTAGCTCATAACAAGTCGATTATACCATTCCCAAGTGATGAACGTTGGATATGGAGTGAGGCTATAAGGATCCAAGCAACAAGGAGGTACTGGCTTCCATTCATCCAAGAATCTCCAAGATCGTGTGTGATTATCACATTTAGTAGCCAATTCTTCTACAACAAATAGTTGATTTGGTCGAGTTTGATTAATAGTGGCTCACCTAAGGATGGTAGCTTTGGATATGAGACAGTCACTATTTCAGTTGTAGAAGATGACTGAGCGAAGAGAGTGTGACTTACACTGGTTATTTTGGTTTGAAGAGAGCTCTCCTTTTAGGGCTCTGATACCATAAAAGAGTTTAACTAAGAGGCTAAAGTTAAGTAGCTAAGAGATGAAGCAAAGAAAAAAGGAGGTTTAGAATAGACGATTGGGAGAGAGAGAGAGAATAATAGTTTATATTATTCATTTGATATCTTTACAGTTGTATATAAATAGAGAATTACATAACCAACTTGCACCTACGTGTCTTTCTACTATTTGACAAATCCAATCTACAAGAAAATCGTACACATGTCACTCCACGGTTGTCTAGATCCAATTTGGAAAATTGCCATCTAACAATTTTGTGTAGTCTCCTTAACCTCACTATGGCTATTAGTAATTAGAGAAGCATATATTGTACTTCATTGGATGGGATCATGGTTTAATGTAATAGCAAAGTTGTTAATTGAGTAAAATAAACAAACCGCTAGCATTAGCATTTAGTAAAAAGAGTCTGTTTGATTGTCAATTTTAAATAAATTATGACTAAACTAAAGACAGATATGCTTGAACTAAGTTTACCATAAGAAAGAGTTAAAGGTATTAACAAAAAGAAATAGTGAATAGAATATGCATTGATGGCCCCTGCATGCGATTCCATTGCCGCTTCTATAGTTAAGAGTAGAATGTTTTTATTAAATTAACTACCGTTTGATTTTTAAATAATTCCCACCATAAGAAAACTTTACAAATTGATGATTTTATTAAATAATAACAGAGAAAGCCCATTGACACCCTTCAAACACTTTTCACGTATCACTCAAACCCTCCGTGCACTATTCGCGTTTGTGTATATATATATATATATATATATATATTGATCACTCTTTCTAAACTTTTTAAAATATGTAATTAAATAAATCATATATTTTATTTAACCATTTTAATTCTTTGTATTAACCTTTTCAAACTACTTATACCATGTTATTTTTTTAATACCTCCATCATTTTTTTAAATAAAAGAAGGCAAATTATATTAACTCAAAATTTTTCTAGGTTTGCAGTAAATCATTTGTTTTTTTGTTTTTTGTTTTTTTTTTTTTTTTGTTTTAAGGAAGAGAATGATGAGTGGCATATGAAAAAGAGTAGTTTAAAACGAAGGTCAAAGCCCACTAGATCATGTGGAAGAAAGATATTAATGGAGATTCCAAAAGGGAGCCCAGGATTGGTTCCCTGAGTTAGGGTAGTCCTAAGGGGGCGTGGTGCCACTCTTGCTATGGCCTACTTATTACACAATTACAGTAATTAAATATAAATCTCAGATCAGATATTTGGGTGACAGCTCATTTTCTTTTCTTTTTTATTTTCTTTTGCTTCTCATTATTTCAGCTACTTAAAACTAGAAAGCCACCGTTTAAGTATAATATATAAACTCATTTTAATATATATATATATACACTACGACAATCTAAGTACTCAACAAAATTTTTAACAATAAGTAAATTGTTATTGCTAAACATCACGTTTTCCAATAACATATTATTTTTGTTACAATTTTTTATAAAAGAAAACTAATTAATAAAAGTAAACAACTTTTTTTTGTTGCTAAAATATTGTTTTTAGCAACAAGTCATTATTTTTGTTGCTATTTTTATTAGAAAACGTGATATTAAAATAGCAACAATGGCATCTCTACTCGTTTGCTCTTAATTACTTCAATCCACTCCACTCGTTTGCTAGCTCACTCTTTCTCGATCTCCACTCAAGCTCCATCTCGCTCTCAATCTCATCTTGTCTCGCTCCCTCTCGATCTCCTCTCATCTTAATCTCCTCTCATCTTGATCTCCACTCAATCTTGCTCCATTTCACTGAATCTCCTCTGGTCTCACTCTCTCAATCTCCTCTCTGCTGAAATACTTGATTATTGCTAGAGCACATCTCCTCTCCTCTCGCATGATAATGACACAATTGCTAAAAGATTTGATCGTAGCTAGAGTAGTGGCTGGATACTAACCAAAGGGAGTTGTTCGCAGAGTAATGATAATCGACTGATTAGAAGCTTAAAAATCTAGTACATAGAATTGTAGAGGTGAAAGGAAAAAGCGTTTGTCGGCTGCGGAGCTGGATTCGAAGGCAATAGACCGATAATTGCTCTTAGATTACTTCGAATAGTTTCGCATTTGGACTATGTCGTGCTTGAGTCTCTGGTGGAGCGAACCCTAGCCGATCGCTACCAAATCCTGCTCTCTGGCGGTGTTGGCTATGATCTTTGAAGTATTTTGATTCTTTTCTTTCGTTTTTTTTTTTTGGATTTTTTTGGTTTCTGTTGATTTCTGAATGTTAGCTACTCTGATTCTACCCATATTGTCCTGATTTTGTAGTTTTGGATTGTCCTGATTGTAAAATATTTATTTTAAAGACAAGTTGGAAAAGGGCAGAATGTTGGAATGAATCAAATATCGTTGTTTGAAGCCAAGGTAGCAAATGGAAATGGAGAGCAAACATTGAGTCGTGATGTTTGTCAGCTTGGACGCCACTTTGACTTGTACAGAATGTTATCATTCTATTTTACCTCAATTGGATTCTACTTTAGTAGCCTGGTATGCATTTTCTATGCAATTCTCTTAAGTTTTCCTTTCTTAATTCCATTTTTTAAGGAAATATGAGTAATTGAATGAGTAATTTGGCATACCTCAATTACAAAGATACTTCTTATTTGGATCGCCATTGCAACATGGGGCTAGTTAAGATCATCTATATGCTAAATGAATACAATTTTTGTTTCATTCGATACCTCAAGTTGGTTTTGTATTATTATTTTGATTTTTGTGTAAGAATTCATCATTGATACCTTGAAGAAAAGAAATGGATCTTGTGAAAAAAATGATGATAGCCAAGACAGCCATGTTATTTATTTCTATGAAGAGGATTTTTTATTTTTTGTCATTAGTGTTGTTTACAATCCAGATTTAGAAAAAACTTGTCTAGAGCTTTATGGTAGCAATTTTTTTTTTCAAGTTACTATGCTTACATTGTATGTATTCCTTTATGGATGTCTATATTTGGTTCTAAGTGGTCTTGAGAGAGCAGTTCTTGGGGACCCTACAATCCAAAAGAATAGGTCCATTAAAGCTACATTAGCTACCCAGTCTATCTTTCAACTTGGTCTATTACTTGTGCTTCCAATGGTTATGGAACTTGCCCTTGAAAGAGGTTTTTACACTGCCTTGGTTGACTTTATACTAATGCAGCTCCAGCTAGCATTTGTATTCTTTACCTTCCAACTTTGCACCAAAACACATTATTATGGAAGGACAATATTGCATGGAGGTGCAAAATATAGAGCAACTGGTCGGGGATTTGTTGTATTCTATGCAAAATTTTCTGATAATTATAGATTATACTCAAGGAGTCACTTTGTCAAAGGATTAGAGTTGGCGATACTGTTGATCATCTATGAGGTATATGGGAGCTCATACCGCAGTTCAAATCTATATTTATTTGTCACATTCTCTATGTGGTTCTTGGTTGCCTCTTGGTTGTTTGGCCCTTTTATTTTCAATCCTTCTGGCTTTGATTTTCAGAAGACTATTGATGATTGGACAGACTGGAAAAGGTGGATGGGTAACCTTGGTGTCATTGTTTCATCCAACCTGAAAGAAGTTGGTAATTAATCATGGTGGAACTCAGAACAGGATCACTTGTGGCATACAGATTTCAAGGGAAAAGTTCTCGAAATCATCTTGGCTCTTCGCTTCTTAATCTACCAATATGGAGTTGTTTACCACCTCAATATAACCCATCACGACAAAAGTCTTCTAGTATAAATCATTTTACATCTTGCTAGTTCATCCCCAATCAAATTGATAAACCTAATTAAATACTCCATATTGAAGTATTGTACTTTCCTTTTCTTAGGTTTATGGACTTTCTTGGCTTGTCATGACAATTGTTCTCTTGGTTTTAAAGGTAAGGACATTAAACTTAAAATCTCAAAGTCACTTTTGGCAAATTGTTTAATAGAGTAGTACGTCCAGTGCTTTAGAATGCAATTGTTTTGAAACTAATTGATTCCATGAATCTCACAAAATTTAGAGCATATACTTGTTTAGTTTGGCCAAGTCATGAAATATTCTGTAGAATTTGATATCTATATGCTTGTTAAAGTTTTCAAAATCAACTTTTTGACAAAGTTATGTGGTCAATTTCTATTCCTCGTTTAACCTGAGCATAATCTAACCTTGGTGTTTCCTTCTTGCTTCTACTCAGATGGTATCAATGGGTAGATGGAGATTTGGTACAGACTTTCAGCTTATGTTCAAAATCCTAGAAAGACTTCTATTCCTAGGCTTCATATCGGTAATGACAACCATATTTGTAGTTTGCAACCTCATTGTATCAGATGTATTTGTTAGCATCCTAGGCTTCATGCCTGCAGGGTGGGCTTTTGTTCTGGTAAGTAACATTTCCCGCACAAGTATTTTCTCTTTGAAACCATCAAAAGTAAATTGAACAGATGCATGAAGCATACAATCATTACAACTTAAAAAAAACACCCTTAAGATTTACAAGATTTGATATATTTTATTTTATTTTATTTTATTTTTTGAAAAGAAAGAATTGTATTCATTGAAATATTGTAGGACAAGATATCCCTTACAAAAAGTACAACTACGCATTACAAAACAAAACATCCATAATGTATCCTGCTAAGTCCCATACAAAATATTATGTCAGTTCCATATCCATTCACCAAAGGTGAGCCCATTTCCTAGTTTGGTGGTTGTTACCCATGGTGCAAAAAGTACTACTGAAAATTCTCCTATTGTGTTCTTCCCAAACTACATATAAAATTACAAACAGAAAGTGTTTCCAATAGCTATTGGTAAGGATACCTCCAACTTCTTTACGGAGGGCTTTAAACTATATGTGCTTCAACTGCCTTGCATTCGAGATCCTTGTTATATTTAGAATTCATGTTTATTATTGCTTGATTTCCTGTTTGATTCCTATTATAGTTTTAATCACCAAGGAGTAAAGTTGTTCTTTTTATCTCTCACTAGATTAGGCAAGCTTTGAGACCCTTGTTGAAGCATATTGGATTTTGGGACTCCATTCAAGAACTGGCAAGAGCATACGAGTATGTGATAGGCATTATCATCTTCATGCCCATCGTAATATTGTAATGGTTTCCTTTTGTCTTAAAATTCCAAACCTGTTTGCTCTTTAGTAGAGAGCTTTAAATCTCAATGATTCTTGCAGGAAGGAAAGAGAAAAGGGAACCTAGTTAGACAGCACAAAAATCGTTTGTTTTCTCGCATTATTATCAATTTTCTCTGTGTTACTCTCTCTGTTGATTGATTTTTTTTATTATTGAAAATATGAATGAAGTCTTTTTATATTTTACTATAATACTTCATATCTATACTTTTTTTTTGCTACTTCTAAGCTATGGGATGTTTGATGAATATTTAGGTATTGTGTAAATATGTGTTTATCAACTAAAACATATTATTATAATCCTTCTTATTCCTATTAAACTTTGTGATCAGTGAAGGTGCTTCTGCTTATGTGTATTATTACACAACTTTATTTGTGTAAAAGTAAAACTTATGTGTATTATTATTGTTATCAACATATAAATTATTACAAAAGAAATTTGTTCATTTTATAGCTTTTTTTAGTTGTTGAAGCAACTAAATAACAACAAATATTATTGCTAATGGCATAATTTCGCAACAAAAAATAATGTTGATAAAATTTTAATTTTGCAATAAATTAAGTTATTGCTAAAATAAACTTTTAGTAACGAAAGAAATTGTGCCTATAGATGTTTTTTAGCAACAAAATATTTTGTTGTTAAATAAGCTATTAGTAACGAATTAATTATTTGTTGCTAATATATTACTGTCATGAACTATTAGTAGCAAGCTTGCAACAATTTTTTTTTATTGCCAAAAAGTTTTAGCAACAAAAAATTAGTGTTTAGCAACGAATATTTTCGTTGCTGAAAACTAAGTTTCTTGTAGTAATATGTTGGTATTCTACCTCTATTCTTTGTATAATATATATGTACATGTTTTCTAACACCAAAAAAAAAAAAAAAAAAAGAAGAGAAAAACATATCGATTGCCAATTCATTTTTGATCAAAAAATAAACATTATAATAAATAATTAACTATTAAAAGCATTAAATTAAATATTAAAAAATAAAAAAAGAAAAAAAAGGAAAGCAGGTGCGAAATGTAGAAGGTGAATTCGTAAAGTTAAGTAGAAAATTTAATGGTCGAGTGAAGTCAAGAGAAAGTGGAGTAAAATGCTTGATAGCGAGGTGGAGTACTGTCACGGGGTCAAAGGGTGACCGAATTTTTCGCTGCAAACCTCACCCGCACACGGGGTTGATTATCAGCAAATCGGGTTCCCACAGTGCAATTGATGATCACTGCCCAGCACCACCCTCCTACCCGTGATGCACCAAGGTCCGACCTTGATCTCAGCAATCCAACTTGATTTCCCTCGTTCAACAAGCCACTCCAAGCTTATGTACTCGAAGATGATCGGCGGAATATGAACTTTACTCGTATGTTACCCGTAGGGGTTGATCTGTCCAGCAATCGCCCCGCCACGCCCAAGTAACAACAACAGAATAAGGCAACACGAAAGCAACTCAAAGGCACACAAGAAATAGGCAAAGGAACGTTTTATTCACTGAGTAACGATTACCAAAATGTTACACAAGAATCTCTATGGACACTATTCTCGGATGGGTCATCCTCAACACTTGAGGATGACCTCTATTTATAGCCTAAACTAGCTATGTACAACAGGTGGTTACCATAACCACATCCCCACACATTATCCCATGTTCCCCTGGTG
>JAJIYU010019376.1:0-10868 GCA_030144865.1 Tinospora cordifolia | reverse complement strand
AATTTTATTTAATTAATTGAGTTTATGAATTTCAGTTATTTCTTATATTATTGCCTTATTAAATTCTTAATTTTAAGTTATGTACGGTTAAATACGATCAAGGCATGAAATAACTGAAATAGAAAGTCAAGTGTGTGTCGCTTGTAATGTGACACCGGCCCGGCCCGCCGTTTGGTTTAGTCCACTGTCAAGAAAAATGGTGGATGCATCCAATGCTTAATGATACGGAGGTTGGGGTGTTACACGTAACAAGGAGATACCGATGGTACGAGTGCGCTGGCAGTTCCATGGTGCTGAATAGGATACATAAGAGACTGAAGATTTTATGATCCGCCGCTACCTCGAGCTGATGTGTATTGCTCCTTGATTTACATTATTTTTATCATTGTAAATTTCGAGGACGAAATTTCTTATAACGAGGGGAGGCTGTGACGACCCATGATTTTGTGCATAGAAATTTTTGGGTCCAAAGTATGTATTTTCTGAAATTTTAATGAAAATACATGAATTTATCTAAAATTTTCTCAATTTTAAATTATTTATTGGGGAAAATGAGAATAATGTGGGGGGGGGGGAATAAAAATTTGAGGAGAAAATACATTAAATTATAAGGAAAATGTAATTTCTTGGAAAAAATAATTTTTAGGATTGATTACTGAAATTTGGAATTACTATGAAATTTTTGGGAGAAAAATGTGATTTTAGGTCGATTATTCAATTTTTGAGAAAATATTTGTATAAATAATAAAAAATAATATATATAATTGGAGATTTTGGTGAAAAATGATGATTAGATGATGGTTAATGATTTTAGAAAAAAATGCAAAATTTAGATATATATATATATAAGGAAAAAAAATTTTGGACCTATGCAGCCCAGGCGCTGGCCTGGACTGCCAAACCCGTTGTTGGGCGAGCTGGAGGCGCGGGCCAGGCTTGACGCACGGGCCACTCGGCCCATGTGGGCCGGGCAGGCGCTGGGCTGGCCCATACCCCAGCCGGCCCAGCCCTCCCTTTCTTTCTTCTGTCCCCTCTTTCCCCCTAGTTTTTTCCTCTCTTTGGCGAGAAAACAACTGCCAGAGGTGGTTCTTGGCCCCTGAAATTTCTCACTTCGGCAGCTCCGCTAGGCAGAGCTCAAGTAGTGGACAATTGTGCACCATGTAGGCAACTCAACGAGCCACGTGTAAGACCACGTGGCGAGCTCGTTGCCATGTATGAAGAGCTCAAACATGCAATAAAACTCATTTTGACTTTTTCATGTTTGAACACCCAAACTTCAACAGCTTGGTTCCCCTTCATCCCACCACCGTTCAGGGCATTCTTGTATTCGTTAGAAAGCTTTTATACCCGTCTACAAGTCTGTGCAATCCATCTATCCAAAACCCCATCCATTTGAAACGAAAGCAGCTGAGAAGAAAAGTTGTCCAATACTTGGAAACCCATAAATTGAAAGCTATGTGTTGATCCGATTTTCAAGCTGCTTGTTCATGACCCATCCAAGGTTCATTTTGAGGGTAAGACCACTCATCCTCGTCCTTTTCATGTATACTACAATGTCCAATTGATAGAAAACAAAAAACACTACCTTAAACATGTTATACAAGCCGTTGAAGTTGCCCTGTTGTTAATTGTCACAACAGTGTTGCAGGAAAGTGATCTTGAAGGCGATTTTAAGCATCCATCTCCACGACTTAGACTAAGACTAATTGAAATCTCATATTAGAGGCTTCAAGGAGGTATAAATTTCAAACCATAACTCTTTATGGTTTCGATTTTATGGTGCTTGCAATGTCCTGTTAGTTAGGTATTATGGGACTTAGACAAATTTCTGAAAATCTCCTTACGTATGTCATGTTTTTGAGTTTGTATGAGATGATTTTGGGGTTTATGGGTATACTATTTCAAAAGGACCTTGAAAAGGGATTTTTGTATGACCTACATGCTTGCAACATGTACAAGTAATGGCCTTAGATTAGAAGTTGATGAGACAATTAACCACATGAAAGAATGATATGAAGCATGAACCCAAGAAATTCCTGTGATTCGGCTAAACATTCTGAGAGTCAATTGAGTGACCAAACCTCAGTGTTTTGAACTGAAACTTGGTGGAGAGGTTCCTGAATAGGTCTAGAATATGCATACCAAATTTTAGAGTATTCTAATTTTGGGAGGTAGGTCAATTAAGACACTTAAAACAACTTAGAAAACTTGGAAATTGAAAATCAATTTTAGGATAGAGAAGTATCAGATCAGTTGACTGACCAAACGTAGGTATTTTGAGTTGAAATTTAGTGGGAGGGTCATTGGACATGTCAAGATTTAGTGTACCAAATTTGACCTCTATCTAAATTGATTTAGTAGGTCAATTGATACATAATTTACTGCTGGAAACATGCAGTCCGAGAATTGAACTTTCCTGATATCCCTATTAAAAATCATAGCAAAAAATGTCCAAAATCATGAAATAAATTCTGAGTAATCCTTCAGAAGTGTAGCGTAAATCTGGAAAATTTCAGGTAATTTCAACATCTAGATTGTTCCCAGAAAAATTGGAGAGATTGTTGTGCAGGTAAGACTAAAGGACTACAATTTAACACCTCGTAATTCCACCTGAAAACAGTAGTAAATGAGATTAGAAAATTGAAAACAAAAATTCTAGGGATTATCTATTGAATATAAATTAGATCTAGAAAGTTTTGGATTTAATCTAGAAAGTTTTGTAGAAATCCAACAGTTAGGTTGGTCGTAGAAAGGCCCCTGATAATTCAGTTGAAAAACCTAAAAAAAGAATTTTGAAAATCAAAATATAAAATTTTGGTAAATATTTGAAGGGTCTTGATTAAATCTACGAGGTTCCACATAAATCCAACAGTTGGATTGATTGCAAGAAAATCGACAAATTTGCTACACAAATTAAACTAAAAAGCTTAAAATTGGCTAAGTGTAGAAATTGGGGATTTTGACTCAATGGACTCAATTTTGATCAACAATGACCAACTCTGCCCAAGTTGAACGACATTAACCTAAATTGGTCATGTCTTGATTGAGTTGACTAGGTTTGACTAGTTGACCGAATTGACCAACTCAAGTTTGGGTTGACCAAGACCAATTAGGGTTAATGGAATAAGAGTTAAGTTCCACTTGTCAAAAGAACTGAAATTAAGTTTAAATAATGCAGGTCCGAGCATATAATGCGGGACTGGGCTAACTGTCGACGAGACATCAGTACACGAGACTCCAAGTGAGTAGTTTGACTCAGGTGTTTTCTATGACTTTTATTCCTTAGACAAAACTTGTATGAAATGACATGGTTTAAATGGTTTTACTTGATTTTAGTACATCAACTAGTTTACAAACATATATAGATGTACACTGATAATGGGACCAGGGGCCTCGAGGTTCGAACACAGGGTTAGGGTACACGATGAGATGAGACTTGAGGTCCGAGCGCGAAGTTAGGGCGTAGGTTTAATGCGCTTAGCTTCCGACCCACTCGAGTGACGACACTTGAGAACTAAGTGTGGGGTTAGGGTGTTCGAGAAACACGCCTAGCTTACGACATGCTCAAGTGGCCAGTACGCCTGACTTACAACCCACTCAAGCGATGACCATAGGTTGGGTTTGTTGAGTTAAGCTAGCCTAGATATGCTTTCTTTTTTACTATCATGGATTTGTGATGTCTTATGAAACTGTTGCAGTGTTTATAGTTGTTTTCATATTATTTCATGCTTTCGAATGCCATATCATCATTATTGCTCATGCATACTTGCATTATTTTGGAATATTGGTTATGGATGACATGCTAAACTTTCTACTCACTGAGCCACGTTGATTTTAGGCTCACTACTCTAACATCATTTCAGGTTCTATAGCAGCTGATAAAGGGAAAAGCGTAGTGATCACCTGAATCCCCACGATCTTGACCCTATTCCTTGATCTTTTGATTCGAGGTTGGTCATTTTGTAAACATGTAAAGGGTCAACTATGTATTTTGGATAAGACAGACTTTATCTCTAATATTTGTTTACTTTCGCACTTGAACCTTAGAATGTTTTGATATCATTTGTTGTTGAACGTGAAAAAGGCTTAACAGTGGTCGAGAGAACTTGACTGGTCGAGTGGGTTCGTTGGGTCACTGTGCCGGTCGGGCTGCCTTTCGGCCTAGGGAAGGGGTCCCGACTATACAATTATTTATATAATTGATCACATATATAAATAATGTGACACAAATATATATATATATATACCATGTTGTTTGTATATCATGCATAAATGATTACACGTGTATATATATATATCATGTATATATATACCATGTTATTTGTATATCATATATAAACAATTATATCAATAATTGTATGTATAAAAATTATATATATAGATATATAGATACAGATATATAGATATTTGTGTGTCACATTATTTACATATATAAGAAATTATTTAAGTAATTCTATGTATAAATAATTATATATATATATACGTATGTATGTATGTATATTTGGGTTAACTGATGCCCAAATATACATACATACTTTTGGTATAAAATAACAAATATGTGTATGTATTTGCTATATGAAGTAAAAGTACTACATTATTAATTTTTAATGATAAAGCTAAATTTTTAAGAAATAAATGGACTAAAGTGAAAAAATCAAATTTAAGTCTAAATTCGCTTTAATATAAAAAGTTTCTATTATAAATAGCATAGATAAATATATTAAATTTATTGAAAGAATGTTCTTATATTATTTTACTTATTTTCAATTGTTTTTTGAGAATGTTTAACAAAACAAGATTATTTAGCATTATTACAGAAAAAAAAAAAGAATCTTTGCATTTATTTTAATAAAATATGATAGAATACGTTTAAACTATGGAGTTCTTACAAAATTTTACTAACTATATATACATTAATAATAATAATAATAATAATAATAAACCATATATTATTATTATGGTTAATAATGAGTCGCATTATACCATTATTCATGCATTATCCATCGCTTGCTATTTTATACCAACATTCTACTATTACTTGCATTATTCATTGATCATTCATATGTTATACATACATTAGACCGAATTTTATTCACATATTATCCCTGCATTATTCACATGTTATTTCTGCATTATTCACATGTTATCCTCACATTTTTTACCAAAACAACCGAGCAATTTTATACCCGTATTATTCAGTTATTATTCTTGCATTATACCATTATTGACGCATTATCCGTTGCTTGGTATGTTATACCTCTACCATTACTGGTATTACTCGATAATTATTCATACGTTATGCATACATTATACCACATTTTTATATCAACAATCGAACAATTTTTATACTCGCATTATTAAGATATTATTCTTGCATTATACCATTACACGCATTATTTCATGATTATTCATATGTTATACATACTTTATACCGAATTTAATTCACATGTTATCCCTGCATTTTTTATCAAAACAACCGAATAACTTTATACCTGTATTATTTAGTTATTATTCTTGCATTATACCATTATTGACGCATTATCCATTGCTTGGTATGTTATACCTGTCCCATTACTTGCATTATTCCATAATTATTCACATGTTATGCATACGTTATACCGCATTTTTATATCAAGAATTGAACATTTTTTATACTCGCATTATTCAGATATTATTTTTGCGTTATACCATTACTCACATTATTTTATGATTATTCATATATTATACATACTTTATACCGAATTTTATTCACATGTTATCCCTGCAGTATTCACATGTTATCCTTGCATTTTTTACTAAAAAAAACTGAATAATTTTATACCCGTATCATTCAGTTATTTTTCTTGCATTATACCATTATTGACGCATTATCCGTTGCTTGGTATGTTATACCGCTACCATTACTTGCATTATTCTATAATTATCCATATGTTATGCATACGTTATACCGCATTTTATTCAAATGTTATCCCTGCATTATTCGCATATTAACCCCGCATTTTTGTATCAACAATCGAACAATTGTTATACTCGCATTATTTATATATTATTCTCACATTATACTACAAAAACATAAAAAAAAACTAGTTCATGCCCTAAAAAAATCATGCGTGTAATACCTTATAATTTTGTCAAATAACTTAATAATAAATAAAGTTGACAAAATTTAAAGTTCTTGAGTAGAAATTATAAGATTTATTGAGAAAATTCTAAATGATTGGAGGAAAATAAAATATTAGGATTACCTAATATTTGATATTATTTGTATAAGAACTATTTTGTAATTATACAAATAATAGAACAATTATTGAATTAAATATCAAACATAAGGTAAGTAGAGCAATTATACACACATATAATTGTACCTTTCTGAAAAATAAAAATATAAAATATGCATACATATATACATGAATATATGAAATAAAGAAATGAAGATAAAAATAGAGAAATATGGAATAATATATCTAATAAATACAAAAATAAAGAATTAAAAAAGGAAAAAATTAGCAAAATAGAAGAATGTCTGCAATAAAACATACCTACACAAATTAGGAATTGGAATTGAGTTTATAATCGGCAAAACTCGGATAATAGAAGCTTTAGAAGCTAATTTGGATAATAGAAACTGCATCCAATGGCCAGAATGGAGTAATCTTCATGATCTGAAATCCAACGACACAGATCAAGATCGCACTGAACGCCTTGGAACACCGAATCACCAAAGATCGGACGGTCTGCGATCAACACGTTCAATCCAACGGTCTAGATCGAGGCGCTCAACGATGATCACAAACAAGTATTATGATCGAGGAAATCAGACAGTGCAAATGCGATTTGTTGATCGCTAACGGTGAGGCGCTCAAAAACGATCCAAACAGCCGAGATTTCACCCGCCCGATCCAACGACCGACGATGCACACGCCAAAACGAGTTCGCGATCCAGTGCTACGATCGATGCATATCTAACGGCCCAGATAAATGCACTCTGATCCATCGCGAACCGAACACCGTGATCGATGCACATTGGACGGCCCAAATATACGCATCTCGATCCATCGCGAATTCGACATCGTGCTCGAGGAAAAATTCGACGGCCCAAATGCAACCGGCTCGATTCAAGATACACATGCGTGATCCGAGGGAGATCTGACGGTCTAGATCAAATGCTCCGAAAATAACAACCAAAAAATTCGATTAAATACTTTAAAAATCTGAAAAATTAGTTTCTAAATTGCCAAAAATTTTTAAAAAATTACTTCCTAATCTCCTATACTTAGGGGGCACAAAATTTTGAAGAATTGACAAGTTTCCCACAAGATGACACGCCAAACTTGTCATTCTCTACCCTTTTGAATTCTATATAAACACCCCCCATGCTCACAGTTCATCTCATCCCAAGAAACAAGAGTTGAATTGTCATCTTGTTCTCTAAGCCCTCTTCTTGGCTCCCCTTCTCACCATTTTTTTCCCTCTTGTGTGTGAGAAGTTCATTGGTTTGGGAATTGGTTTTGGCTGATTTTCTTGGTGTTTGAGCTTTGGGAACCATTACTTCAACTTTGGAGAGAAAGCAACACAAGGTGGAAGTGACTTCTCTTACACCCCTTTCTCTTATTCAAAGTTCTAGCACGTTCATTGGTTGTTTGGTTTTTGAAAACATGAATAATTTCAGTTTAAGCATGCTAAAATATTTTCTTAGTTTTAGATTCGATTCTTACTTAAATTTATGCATGCATATTAATCATGTCATGTCTAGTATCATGTTTAGGGTTTATTTCAAGATATGATGCATGATTTTGAATGCTCCATAATTAAATTTTCAGTTTGATCATATGCTGAATTTATTTATTTTAGTTTCATGTTCAAAAATTTATCTTATGATTCAAGAATATGTGATTTAACAAAGATGATGGTGATAATAACTACGTACCATCATAACACACATGTGGGTTGCTATGGATGTTCTTTTCATATGATTAGTTCATATGGTTTTAAGACCAAAGTACTTCGTTGGTGGGTAATGTCCCTTGAAGTCCAAAAGTCCAATGAAATTGGCTAAGAAAGGCCATGTTTCACTCTAAGGAGGTACCTTGTTAAGAACATCAAGGGCTTCAAAAACCCTTTTGGTCTAAAATCTCAACTTTAAACAAATGGATGCTTGAAACGCCTAATGTATGCAAGTGTTTGAAATATGAATGTGTTATTGTTTTCAATTTGAAAAATGGTTGTTTAAAAAGGATCCACTGAGCTTTATACTCACCCCTTCCTCTCTTATTTTTCAGGGGAATTAAATTTTGAAGACATGGAAATTGAATATTTTATTTAGCAAGTTTCTATTTTCCTTTTAATGTGAGGGCTTGTTGCCCAATTTTGAAATAAGTCTTCCGCTAGAATTTTATTCTATTTTAGAGGTTATGAGTTCATTTGATAAAACAATGTAATAGCTTACATTACAAAGTTTTGTACTTTCTTTTTATGAATAAAGAAGTTAATTTTTTTTTTACTTTTAATTGCCTTGATTTTATTAAATGATATTTGTATTCTTGAATGTTTTCTAAGGCATGAGGTATTGAAAAATAGAAAGTCAAGTGTTTGTCACTTGTAAAGTAACATGACCCAACTCGCCAAATGGTTAAGTCCAGTGTCAAATAATGGTGGTATGTCCAAAACTTAAAGAATGTGGGGGTTGGGGTGTTACAAAGGTGGTATCAGAGCGTAGGCTTTTGCTGCCTTGGGGTAGAAATAGGAAGCTAAGCCTAAACATGTGTTGATTAGGCTAAAAAATAGAAAGTCAAGCATTAGTTGCTTGACAAATAATTAGAAACTCAAATTAGGGTTTCATATTGAATTAGATTGAAATTTAGTGCCCTACCTTCTATTTTTGAAAACTGAAAAATGTTTTAGAAAGCGTTTTCAAAAAAAAAAGATATGTTTCAAATGTTTTGTTTGGATACAAAGACTATAAGTTAAAGCTGATAGTGGGTAAGCCTTATCCCAAGTAAAGCTAAACATTGAAAGGGAGGTGGGTTATCCCGCTCGAGAAAGCGCGGTTGCTAAGCAAACTTCGGTATCGCCGCCCGATCTGGAGGTTGTCCCACCAGCTTATATGAGTAGTCAGAGTTGAAGAACACTCTTATTTTCTATAAAAGAAAACTAAAAGGTGGAACATTAGGGCAAGAGAGTGAATAGAAGTCAAAAAAGATGTCAAATGTGGTATCTTGACTAGACAGAGGTTGTGAGTCAACCAGATTGAACCTTAGGTCTAGAAAAAGACCCTAGGTAGAAACAGGGTGGCATTATGGATCAAAAGCATAAAACTCTAGGGCATAGGCTAGAGACGAAAACTTGTGAGAAAATAAAAAATTCTTCGATCAGGACACGAGACTGGGAAGCTTCTGTATCTTTCGATTTCTATGTAGTATGGGATGCATAGGAATTCGGGGGTATGGAGGAAGCCTGGACTCGGAGAATGATGGACCATGTGTGGTGAATGATCGATAACTCTGGCAGAACGGGTTTCTCTATGCTCGCTGGTATGGGACGGTGGAGTATAGTGGGCACGGGAACCTTAGTTATCGAGACATTTGCGAAATTGTTTGGGTGCGGCTCTGTTCTAGGTGAAAACCTAAGTAGAAGGGGTAGAGTGGTA
The DNA here is from genome assembly GCA_030144865.1 of Tinospora cordifolia. Lineage (NCBI taxonomy): Eukaryota > Viridiplantae > Streptophyta > Magnoliopsida > Ranunculales > Menispermaceae > Tinospora > Tinospora cordifolia. The sequence goes on along the minus strand of JAJIYU010019376.1, from coordinate 1,222 downwards.
TCGGACACTTGAACCTAAAAGCTTAGGTGGAAGCTTGGGACCTTGCTGTGCTAGCGTGATTGTATGATTGTGTGATATGCATGCTTTACTATTTATTGCTTTGAGACCAAATCCTGTACCCATGCATGAAAAGAACCTAGAAGAAAAACCTTTAGGCCACTAAACAAATTGAGAACCTAGAGACATGAATCTAGAGTCATGATAGTACGAACACTTGACAAGGCAAATATTGACAAGTGGTTAAATTTGGAGCAAGAAGGTACGCTACTCGATCCACCACATCGGATGAGACCGAACAATGGGAACAGGAACTGCCTGTTGGAATGGAGGCACGAATGGAGGCCATGATGAATGAAATGTCATAAAGGGTGCTAGATCAACTATTGAGGGCACTTCCACAGATAATCCCTCTGGTAGCACCACAACCTCAAGTACAGGAACCTATCCAGGTTCAACAGCCAGCACCTATAGCCCAAAATCCCGAACATTAGAGGGCTCAGGAGGCTTTGGAGGACGAGAAACAAAGGAAGATGTTGATAGTGCTACAAAAGCTCCATCCTCCTTCATTTCATGGTACCACAAACTGCATCTCGGCAGACCACTGGTATCAAGAGATGGAGGAAATCCTCAATGTGCTGAAGGTAACTGGGTCAAGACAGGTGGCACTGGCCACGCATCACTTCCAGGGACCAGCCAGGAGTTGGTGGCGAATGATGATGTAACACCCCAACCCCCGTATCATTAAGCATTGGACACATCCACCATTTTTTGACAGTGGACTAAACCAAATGGCGGGCCGGGCCGGTGTTACATTACAAGCGACGCACACTTGACTTTCTATTTCAGTCATTTCATGCCTTGATCGTATTTAATCGTACATAACTTAAAATTTAGAATTTAATAAGGTAATAGTTTAATAAATAACTAAAATTCATAAACTCAATTAATTAAATAAAATTAAGTACATAAGTTTAAAAAAATATTACAGTGGAAGTTTTAAAACTTGGGCAACATGCCCTTACATAAAAATTAGAAACTTTTTAAATAAAAAGAACCTAACTAATATTCATGGTCTTCATGTAATTTAATTTCCTGAAAAGTAAAAGGAAGGATGAGCACACAGCCCAGTGGATCTTTCTAACATTTAAATCATTATTTCAATTCAAACAAACCAAGCATGTCAAAAACTTTTGTACATTAGGCAATTCAAACAATTTCTTGT
>JAJIYU010019375.1:0-10824 GCA_030144865.1 Tinospora cordifolia | reverse complement strand
GATTTTTGATCCTCATTTGGGTAACTAGGACATGCCAAAATCCTCATTCATCAATTCTGTATAATATTCTAAGTAAAAATAAAAATTTCATATAAAATTTTCGAGATGTTAAAAGAACCTAGAGACATGAATCTAGAGTCATGATAGAACAGACTAAACAAAAACTGTAGAAACGAATACTAAATCGGCGTTAATGTGTAGATAATGGTTGGACCTAGGATATACGCATAAGGGTGCTACATTTGACGACATTGACTCTCAGGAAGTGCAAAACGACATGGGTGAGGCTAGGATGGAGCATATGATGAATGAAGTTACCAGAATAGTGATGGAACAAATAGAGAGGATGCTAGCTCGAATAATACCACAGTTGGAACCACAACCGCAGGTGCAGGAACAGATTCCAATGCAACAGCCAATGCCATCACCTAAGATTCTGGATCAGCAGGAGGAACTAGAGGACCTAGAAGACAATGAACATAGAAAGTTACTGTTGGAACTAAAGAAGCTCGGAGCATCACAATTCCATGGTACTACTGATAGCTTAGCAGCTGACCATTGGTACCAAGAATTTGAAGAACACCTGAACGTGTTAAGAGTAACGGGTCCTAATAGGGTAGCGTTGGCTACCCATCACTTTAAGGGACTAATTAGAAGGTGGCGGACGGTAAAAGCAGACTCGACCATTAATGTTAGCCGAATGCCCTAGGAAGAGTTTAGGAAAATATTTTACGAGAAATTCTTCCTGGAAGCAACATTGACGAAGATGCAAGAGGACTTCATTCGGTTGAAGCAGCGAGAGACGACGGTGGCCGAGTATGAGGCCAAATTTATCGAGTTGGCAAAGTTCTCACCTGAGCTAATCAGTGAAAAGAAGAAGAAGGTCAATCGTTTCACTCAGGGTCTCAAGATTGAGATTTGAAACTTAATAAAAGCAGCCTGCCCAAAGACATATAGAGAAGTTGTAGACAGGGCATTGACCTTAGAGGAAGAGCTAAATTTCAAACAAAGGTTAAGGAACAGGAACAAGAGACCAGGAGGTGACAGAGATCACCAGGGAGATTATAAGAGAACGAATGTTAATCAGAAAGACGGAAACAAAGTACCCCAATGGCAAAACTGACCCAAAATGGAAGAATAATTAGAGCAAGCCAGACGTCAATGGTAGTGTTTCAACTACAATCAGCGAGGGCACCTAGCGAAGTTTTGTCCTAGCAAAACCCAGACATAATATGCGTCCTCAACAGCAGCAACAACCTTCAAATCATCAAGGTGGAGAACATAATATGCGTCCTCAACAGCAATCGCCCCGACAGAGCAACAACCGAGGGCAAAACCAAAACCAAGGCCGTGAGCAGAGTCAAGACCGAGTATTCGCTATTGCAGACTTCCTTGTTGATGACGTTCCTTGTTTTTTAATAGTAACCTGCTATGTTAGATGAACTTTTAGGTTGAAATTATTTTCGAAGGGTAGGTTGATTGTAATGTTTCGAAACCTTGATGAAATCATTTAAAAAAATTGAATAAAGTAAAAATTTTGAGAAATTTATGAGGTTGCGAAAGTATATTTCTAAATTTCTTACCAAAATCAAAGTTCACCCTAACGACGTGCCAGACACCTTAGCTATGTAGTTCTTAAAATAGCAAGAGTTATAATAACCCAAAATTTTGTCAAATAATTAAAGATAAATAAGTTTAAGGAAATTAAATGAAATAAGTCAAGTGAAAATAATTTTGAAGATTTTAAGACATCTTTGGGTACAAATTATGAGTTAGGAAATGAAAAATAATATAAAATATTTAGATGTAAAATAAAATAGGCAAATAAAACTTTAATTTGATATTTAAATGAAAATGTCAAATTAAAAGAGTTGCTTAAGACATAAAGAATAGAAAAAAAAAGAAATAAAGTATATAGGTTAATGTGTGTATGAATAAGGTGTGTGTTAGCATAATAAATGTTAATACTACATATTATAGGAATATGTACATAGAAAAATTTGTATAATTAAATAAAAATGTAGTATATGTGCATTTATTAAAAATAAATAAAACATTATGTAAATATTAATTTATAATTACATAAATTATTATCTAAAAGTGAAATATGAAATAAATAAAAATACATGGAAATGAAAATGTAGATTATTTAATTATTGGCATTAAAAATATTAAAGAAATAGAAAAAATATCTAATAAATGCAATATTAAATAATTAGAAAGGGAAAAATATTAGTAAGTCCCTAAAATAGCATGATTTGTGCAAAAATCAATGTGTACACAAATTAGAAAGTGAAATTGAGTTGATAATTAGCAAAACTCAGATAATAGAAGTTTTAGGAGTTGATTTTGATATTAGAAACTACATCCAACGGCCAGGATTAAATAATCTTCACGATCTACAATCCAACGGCCCAGATCAAGTCCGCACGTACGCACGAGAGCACCGAATCAGCCAGATCGAACGACCAGGAATCTGCATGCGTAGCTCGAGGAATATCAAACGGCTAGAAAGATTTTCATTGATCGCAAAATCAGACTGCACACCGTGATCGAGGAAGATCGAACGATCTCGATCACAGGCGCAAAACATTAATCGCGATATGCGTGTCTCGAGGACGATCAGAGGTCTCAGATTGGATTTGTTATCGGTCGATCGTGAATGACACTGCGCTCGAGGTTAATCAACGGTCCAAGATTAAGTTTGCTCGATCCGACGGTCCAAATGCATTTTGTTAATCGTGAACCACATCCGCGTACTGTGCTCGAGGACAATCGGACGGATTGTATTTGATGATCGCGAACATGTGCTGTGATTGAGGCTCATTCGACGGTGAAGATCTTAGATGCCTTGATGATCGTGCTGCATTCGAGGAAATCTATCGGTCCAGATCAGATCATCTACGTTTGACGGAATCGAGAACAATCCAACGATCTACAGCTGACCCGAAAAATCTTAACCGTGATCTGATGCGTGATACGAGGAAAATCGGACAGTTCTGATCCGAGGCTCCAAATTAATTAACGAAAAATCCAAAAAAAATTTGATTAAATACTTTAAAAGTCTGAAAAATCAGTTTCTAAATTCCCAAAAATTTTCAAAAAATTACTTGCTAATCTCCTATGCTTAGGGAGCACGAAATTTTGAAGAATTGGCAAGTTTCCTACATGATAACACCCTAAACTTGCCATTCTCCACTCTTTTGAACTCTATATAAACACCCCCATGCTCACAATTCATCTCATCCCAAGAAACAAGAGTTGAATTGTCATCTTGTTCTCTAAGCCTTCTTCTTGGTGATCCCCTTAGTTCTTGAGTGATCTTGAACTATTCTTGAGTGTTTGGAAGCTTTGAAGTATCGGAACTCTGCGGATTTCAGAGGCGTACAGAAGGGACGTATTTAAGGTGGAAGTAACTTCTAACTTCTACTTCTTTATTTTAATTTGAATAAGTCTTGCATGTGTGATGATGTTTTGAAGATGATTGATTAAATATATGTTTAATATACATGCCTTATTTATTTGATGTGCCAAGAATATACATGTTATGCATGTTTAGAAATTAAGAATATTGATGCATGTTATACATTAATTATGCCATGAATAAATATTTATTGATTCATGTTTTGGGTATGTTGCATCGATGGTTTAATCCGATATTGTGTGTTTTATCATTAAGAAAAGATTAAATAATGATTCAATCCACATACCGGCGCGATGATAGGCGCGGGGACAGACGTCATCATGTGTGTTCCACCCCCCCCCCCGACCCGGCTTGCCAGTTTACCATTGACGATTTTGAACTGGGTTTCCAAGAGTGACCCCACTTTATAGATATTGAGGTTTGAGTTTCGGTTTGTCATTCTCTCTCCCCATGATATAGAACACAGAGATTAAACTCTTTTGGTCCGAATGTTAACCATAAACAAGAAATTGTTTGAATCGCCTAATGTACAAAAGTTTTTGATATGCTTGGTTTGTTTGAATTGAAATAATGATTTAGATGTTTAGAAAGATCCATTGGGCTATGTGCTCACCCCTTCCTTCTATTTTTCAGGTATTTGATTTACATGAAGACCATGAAAATTAGTTAGGTTCTTCTATTTAAAAAGTTTTTTTTATTTCTATATAAGGGCATGTTGCCCAAGTTTTAAGACTTCCGCTGTAATAATTTTTTTAAATCAAATTATATACTCAACTTTATTTAATTAATTGAGTTTATGAATTTTGGCTATTTCTTTTACTATTGCCTTATTAAATTCTTAAGTTTAAGTTATGTTCTGTTAAATACAATCAAGGCATGAAATAATTGAAATAGAAAGTCAAGTGTGTGTCACTTGTAAAGTAACACCGGCCTGGCTCGGCGTTTGGTTTAGCCCACCATCAAGAGAATGGTGGCTGTGTCCAATGCTTAAAGATACGGGGGTTGGGGTGCTACAAGAGTTGTCACTAAAATTCATAGAAGAGTCATCCAAGATTAGGGATACGTGACAAAACAACATAAAGTGAACTAGTGTAAATTTCAAGAACGAAATTCATTTAAGGGGGTAGAATGTAATACCCCAAATTATTTTGTATATATGAATGCGATTTAATTGGTACAAATACAAATATATATTAATTGGTACCTATATAGGTGACATTTTATTGGTATATATCAATTGATGCATGTATATATTATTTTGATGTGATATACAATTAACTGTTAATTAATTAATGTAGAAGTGTATATATATATATATATATATGCACATGTACATATAGATATATATTAATTAATTGATATATGTATTAATATATTAATTACTAAGATTATAGTAAGGTTAATTAATAGAAGAATTTAGTAAAACAAAGAGGAGAAAATATATATATATATATATATATATATATATATATATATATATATATATAAAGTTAAAGAATAAAAAAATAATAAATAATAAAAAAATGTGATGGGCCCATGCGCCAAGCGCATAGTGCGTTGGGCCGTGCGCGTGCATAGGCCCGTGTGCACAAGCCCGCGTGCACAGTGCACGCGTGAAATAAAAAAATTTCTTAGAAAAATAAATGAAAAAATGAAGAAAATACAAAAAACCCTAATCCCTAACCCTAAACCTCTAGTCGCCAAGACCTAGCAAAAATGGAAGTTTTCCAATTTAGGAAGGCTGAAAAAGGACGGAATTGACCATCAGAGACTCTATATAAATCTCCTATTACACCAATTTCATTCATCCTAGAACAAGAGTTAAAATTCCTCTTGCTCTCTCTCTACCTTCTTTTTGGCACCCTTAGTCTCTTTTTCTTTTCTTGATCTATTTTAAATAGCCTGCAAAGAAGTAGCAATGAAGTGTTACACAGATTTAGGAAGTGATCTCGACGTGAAATTCTTTCCCTTTCTTTGAATTTATTATTGTGATTTAATGTTTGCTTGTGTGCTTAGTTTAATTTATGTTTTAAAATTATTATAATGCTTATGACTGAGAGAGTATGCTTTAGAGTTATGTCTTGTACGATCTTCTACATCAGAAATGAAAAGTTGTCTTTCCTGTTTGAGAGAGTATGCTCTGTAGTTGCGTCTTGTATGATTTTTTACATCAGAAATCGAAAATCTTTATTTCTATTGATTTATGATGTTATACTATTGATATGTTTAATTATTGTTGAAATATTTATTTATATTGCTCCTATACACAAAAATAAGATTAAATAAGATTTCAACCACGTACTGTTACGGGGACGGACGTTCTGTGTTCTATGCAGAATTAGACTTTTGAATTAGTTGTTAGAATTGAACTAGAGTGGAATGGGTTTCAGGAATGATCCTACTAGAGAAGGGTTTGAGTTTCAGAATTGATCTCTCTCCTTAGATCTAGAGCACAGAGGTTATCCCCGTTTGGTCTAAATTACGACAGAAATAATGTATTTTTTGAATCGATTAAATCCCTGAAAGTATTTGATATGCTTGTATTATTTGGTTGGAATAATGAATTAGATAGATGGAATGATTCACTGGGTTTTTTAGCTCACTCTCTCATTTTTCACGTTTCAAGAAATTAATTTATCAGCCTACATGGAAGATTATTTATTAGAAATTCTTTTCTTGTTTATTTATTTCATTTTAGGGCATGTGGGCCCAAGTCGAATTATTTATTTCAATTTTGAATTTATTTTCCATTGTAATTGATCATGTACTCTGAATTTTAGAATATATAAATAAAGGGTTTGCTTTATTTAAATTGTCCTGAATTATTAGAAAGGAAAAAAAAAGGATAACGTAGCACGGGCCCGCCTGCCAGGCGACCCAAGATTATTGATTGAAGAAAAATTATAACGTCAGATGACGGGGACGATGGGGCCCGGGAGGCGGGTGTTACAATAATGTAACCTAATCTATAACTTAGAACGAGAATTCTAGAAAAAAAACAATATTATGTATAAATGCACAATAATAATAATGCGAATAAGTGCAATAGTTAATGAATGCTAAATCAACAATGCAGTCGTGCACCTTCCATTTTGAAAACAGTTTTAATGCTGAAAACACATAAATCCACTTAAATAGGAGAAACCTAGCAGTTAAGTATATAGGTGACGACCCCAATATGGGCCCACAAACCCCCCCCTCAGGGCATTCTACGCTAGGTGGTCACTCAATGCTCTATGAGGGCCCAATTGATAGACTTGGCTCAACCGCACCCCCATGTGTGATAGCCACTCGTCCTCAATGCTCTACTACATCCAATACCCTAACCCGCACCCGAACCTCGATATTCGGCGCACATTTTCATTTAAATTACATTTAAAGATTGCAAATGCATTTCAATATATAAGAACATTTCATTTATGATAGAATAACAAGTGAAGTGATAAATTAGAAAAGCCTACTCACAAGGATGCTCAGCTTTCGGTGCTCCTCTTGTGACCAGTCCCGTCCCGTTGATGTTTGATCCTGCGTGATCAACTTAGTTTCTTAATATCTACATAAAACTTGGCTAAAATCTAACTTTATGGTATTTGGTCAATCAAAGGATTGACTTGGTCAATTGTAGTCAGCTCTATCTAAACCAACCCTCGCCGACCTGTCAAATCGACAAGGTTAACTTGATTAACAAGGTCAATTAAGCCTTTAATATTGACTCAAAATACTATAATATGTATTGTCCACATGTGTCCCACCTTTAGTACACAATAACCAGTCACTTTTATAAATTTGGTGGTTCAATACATAAATATTATTTCTTATGTTATATATTTTTCTAATAAGTATTTCATAATGTTATACAATATTATATAACATTTTTTCCTTTATTATTTATCATCATTTTTACTCTATATACATTTTTTCTATATTATGAATTGATCTTCAAATTGCATATACGCTAATTTAATATATTCATTGATGCAGATTATGTTCATTGACTTGAATTAATTTATATGTGTCATCTTTGTCAACTTCATAGCTCTAATACCAACTGATGTGGACCCACTAGGAATTAGATCCTAATAACCCCTATTCAAGGTAGTATGCTCATCCCAAGAAAGCTAAAATCAGATTTAATGATCCACTTGAACCCTTGAATAACAAAGAAACAAGAACCCAAAGTGTTAAACGCCACAAGGTTGATCAATCCTTGATAAGTCTAGAAAAGTTCAATGAAGAACATAAGAGAAAGCCTTTCTCAAATCTGAAATGTTCATATTAAACATTCACTTTACTGATTTGATGCCTCAAAGAGGAGCAAGCCAATTTATACAAATCCTGAATGTAACTCCAAGGAATACAAAAAGTCACAAAAATAAATAGCTATTAACTCACCCATGAGAATTGAAGACTCTACACTAACTGACACTTAATACATATCACAACCCCACTCATAACACTTATAGATAATGCATTAACTCCAAATGCAAACACACTATTGTATAGTTATTACACCTTGAAAACTGAAATGTTTGACATAAAAGACTAATAACACATAGGAATTAATTAATTTTATGGAACCTCTAATAATGACCAATAAACCATCTTTATTATCTCAAATTAATGAGATTATGACTTGAATTATTCTGTCCACACATGTATTTCCACTAGAAGTCTTTATTTCTTATAATTTTGACTATTATGAACTTGGATGACACTCATAGCTCCTTTTGATTTATCCAAGCCCATATTAAAGTTGGAAAAACCATTAACACCTTGTTTTGCCCAAATGTCTTGAACCAACCCAAGTAGTATTTCATTAAGTCTTTTGGCACAGGCCCTTGTAATCGGTCCTCTTGGAATATGCAAAGCATCATCATCACCATTAATTAATTTATTTGTGTCATCTTTGTCAACTTTATAATTTGTATCAATTGACCTCCAAAAATCCTAATTTCAGTGTCATTAAGTTCAGAGTTTTATTCTGGACATTTTAATACCCACCAACTAAAATTTCTAGTATTAATGGGACATTTTTGCACATTAAATTAATATATTTATTGAAACTATACTATAAAATTGAAATTCACAATTTGTATAATAATTCAGAATTGAAAAGAGGGAAAAGTAGTTTCCCTTTTTTAGTCCTTCTTGAGTAAAATAATTAGGGATAGAAATAACTAAAGAGTTTTTTTACCCACAATAATGAATCTTTAAGCCCAAATGTATTAAAAAGTAGTGTTCTCCCAACAGAGGTATTTATAATAAAAAGCAAAGTAGTAAATTTCTAATATGTGTGAATGCAAAATATGAATTTAAACATACGAAATACATGATATGACACATTAAAGAAAATTATAAAAATGTCGCACTAAGATAAAAATGAAATACCTCAATCTTTCATTAAATTTTACAAAATCTACTATATAGAATACATGATATAATGTATGAAGTTTATTACAAAACCTAACAAAGGTATGAGAGAACACATATTAAGTAAAATAGAAGTATTACCCAAGAATTTTCAAGAGAAGAGTGGAGAGGGTTTCCTCTTAGCCTCATCAAAAGATTGAGCCTTCCATGAACTTGAAGGCTAATGAAAAAATAAAAATAAAATAAATAAAGAATGAAAAAAATGAAGTGGGAAAAACTCTAATGTGATCAAGGGAGAAAATGAAAAAAAAAATAGATGTTCCTCAAGTGTGAATTTGAAGGGTTTATATAAATATTTCAAGGAGACGATGGACCAATAAGAGATGGTCTAAAGGTGATGTGGATGAATGGTACAAGTAGCCCATACTCTACTTATCCTTGTTGTGTAAGATGGTGAGAAATTCAAATGAAGGGTACTATATGACTATGCATAGCAACAAGCATGGGGAAGAGTGACCAATGTAAGTGAATGACAATGATGGTATATAAGAGAGACTTTTCCTAATGATGATTATGTGAAAAAAAAAAGAAATAAGATAGGCTAGGACTAAGCTAAAAGAAAAAATGTGTGATGTGGATTCTTGGGAATACTACTTGAGTAGTCACTATTAACATTGGTTCTCTCATAAATTTGAACTTATCCATTAGATTATTCTCGGGATCCACAACAAGGAAAAGGTGGATGATGAAGATGTCTTCATCTATCTTGAGATTCCACCAATTCCATCTTGACTATTGATGCTTCTCGAGATTGCAAGATCTTCACTTTAATAATGGATGAATGAGATAACGCCAAGTGTCATGAATCTAAGTGGGATGATGCCTTAGCAAAAATTGATGATTTTGAGCCTCCTAAGCTCAAATGCTCCATTGTTATTAATCTCTCATTATCTACGTTCCTACAATAACGCGTAATGAGTAATTAATTATAATTAATTTGTATAATGTATGTGACTTAATATTAATATATTAACCTCGTTGAAAGTATTTGAATTTATATAAAAAGAAGTTAAATATATTTTATAATTAATTACTAAATAATGAGCCTTAAAAATATGATAATACTCAATTATAAAATAATAAATTTAGTATCAAAATGAATATTATCAATAGTGACGTGGACCCGCTAAGAATTAGATCCTAAGAACCCCCATTCAAGGTAGTATGCTCACCCCAAGAAAGCTAAAATCATATTTAATGATCCATTTGAACCCTTGAATAACAAAGAAACAAGAACTCAAAGTGTTAAACGCCACAAGGTTGATCAATCCTTGATAAGTCTAGAAAAGTTCAATGAAGAAAATAAGTGAATGCTTCTCTCAGATCTAAAATATTTAGATTAAACATTCACTTTATTGATTTGATGCCTTCCTCAAAGATGAGCAAGTTAATTTATACAAATCCTGAACGTAGCTCCAGGGAATACAAAAAGTCACAAAAATAAATATCTATTAACTTACCCATAGGAATTGAAGACTCTACACTAATTGACACTTAAAATACAACTCCACTAGTAACTCCTATAGACAATGTATTAACTCCAAACACAAACACACTATTGCATAGTTATTACACCTTGAAAACTGAAATGTTTGACATAAAAGACCAATAACACATAGAAAATTAACTAATTTCGTGCAACTTCTAATAATGACTAATAAACCAACTTTATCATCTCAAATTAATGAGATTATGACTTGAATTATTCTGTCCACACATGCATTTCTACTAGGGGTGTTCGTGGGTTGGGTTGAGTCGGGTTTGGGGTAAACCCGCAACCCAACCCAAACAGTTCGGGTTGGAAAAGTTCAAACCCAACCCAAACCAATCTATGGTTAAACCCAACCCAACCCAAACAATTCGGGTTCGGTTTGGGTTGGGTCGGTTTATCGGGTTGGCTCTAATTCAATATTTTTTATTATATTTTGATGTTTTCGTTACAAAAGAACTATTAAATTAAAATTTTTTTG
>JAJIYU010019374.1:0-10858 GCA_030144865.1 Tinospora cordifolia | reverse complement strand
ATATATATATATATATATATATATATATATATATATATATATATATAACAAGATATATAAGGGTGGTTGACAAATTTGGAGAAATTAATGAGTGGGACCCATCATAAAGCTATGTCTTTATAAAGGCATCCTCCTTATTCTTGCCCAATTTAACTCCATCCGAGAAAGAAGCAAACAAAAAAAAAAAAAAAACACAAATTATATAAGTGAGAAAGATCTGGATAGAATTGGTTTTATGTGAGAATTGCCCAAATTCTTTTAACTTTACAAATTTCCAAAAATCTGTTGCAATACCCTATTTTTATGCATGAATTTTAAAAATATTTAAACATGTTCCAAATGAACTTGAAATTTTTGGATATGTTTCTGGGACACCTAGGAATATTTAAAAATGTTATTCAAGATTCTGAAGGTTTAGGAGGTCTAGGTTAACTTAGCAAAAACTTGGCGAGAATGCAATGTACAGACAAAAAAAAAATCAAAAAAGGAAATTTATCACGCAAATGTGATATAAACTGACAAAATTGCTAAGTGACGAACATGGGTTTGAATTATACCATAGAAGGTTAGAATTAGCACGTGAATTGACTGTACTGACCAAAAAATTGACCAAATCCATAAATAGACTACAATTGACCAAGTTAATCCTTTGCTTGACTAATGACCATAAAGTTAGATTTAAGCCAAGTTTCATAGAGATATTAAAAAAAGTCAACGGGATGCGACCGGTTACTAGAAGAGCATTGGGAGCTGAGCATCATTGTGAGTAGTGTTTTCTAATTTATACTTAACTTGTTATTCTATTTATAAGTGAAATGTTATTACATATTGAAATGCATTTGAAATTTTAAATGGGTTTTTCAATGAAAAATGTGCACTAAATCTTGAGGTTCAGGTACAGGTTAGGGTATTGGATATGGTAGAGCATGGAAGACGAGTGGCCAACGTACCCAAGGTTACGTGTAATACCCTAAAATTTGGTATTAAATGAAATGAAATGATAAAGGAAGTCCAATTCATTTCTAGAATTAATTGACAAGTTTAAATTTTCTCAAAAACCTCTCAGGGGAGAGAAATTTAAGAAAAATGAACGAAATAAAATAAAGTGAACACCTCAAATGGCTTAGCAACCAAAATTCATTTCATTTGCACAATTTAGAGTTCATTTACTTGGTATGCATCAAGGGAATATAAATTAGGAAAGAAAATGGGAAAAGACCTAGCCAATTAAAAGATATAATTTTTTTTACTAAATTCATGTGAACCCAAAAGTGCTAAAATTTTAGCCAAATGAAAGATATGGATTTATTTAAAATTCATGTGGACCCAAAATGTGTGATCACCCTAAGCATGTGCAAGCCACATGAGTGATAATGCCATGATTATGTACATCATGCCCTATATATACATAAGCAAACCGTCCATATGATTTAGAAATCCAAAAAGAATGATTCCATGTACCAAGTTAAAATTATCATGTGCACCCAAGCCATGCACACACCCTGAAACGTCTACCCTCTTGTGTGTGTGTGCACACATGTGACAAACCAAATTAGAAGTTTCTAAACATGATTTGTACCCATAAACAAACCCTAGCTGTCACACATGCTCACACAACCAACTTAGAAGTTCCATGAAAAGGAAACTCTCCAAACCGCCAAGATTAAGAAGATTCACATGTTATTGGGCTAAAATACCCCTTTTGTGGTGGGCCAACTCTAATAGAACCAATATTAGAAGCTTCCTTACTCACATCTTGATTTGATTCATTTGTTGATTTGTGAACCTCAACCTTAGCAACGACCCAAATCATGGACCTACGGTGTACACACACACCTTGACGCTAAAAGGGAATTGTTGCCATTTGATGCATGTGTGGTGCCCAAGCAAAAAATTAATTAGGAAAGATTCTTGCTCACAAAATCCTCCTATGATGGATGTCCCGAATCACAAATCCTCCTATGATGTGCTCACACATAATTAGGAAACCAAATGAGAATCATATCTTGTGACTAAGAAACCCTAATCTTCAAACTTGCCAAACCGTGCACACATTAGACTATTGGAAAGATACAAATGCAAACCGTCCCTTGTGAGTATGGAAAGAATCTTGTGTGTGTGCTACCCAAGATGCCCAAACCGTACCCCCTTGTGCTATGAAAATCTATATAAACCCCCTAATGCAATCATTCTTTTTTGTTCCAAAGCAGTGCATACTAGTTCCTCTTGACTTTCTTTAGCCTTCTTCTTGGCAACTTTTTTAGTTCTTGAGTGATCTTGAACTAGACTTGAGTGCTTTGCTATTTAATTGAGTGTTCTCGAGTTGCCTTTAAGTGCTAGACGTGTTGAAGAAGGGAAACTCTATTGAATTTTAGTAATCTTCAAGTTAAGGTGGAAGTGACTTCTCAAACCTATATTTTACTTGTTTAATTTAATACCATGTTCATGTATACTTGATTTTAGATTAGTATGTATATTTAGGTTTGAAGAACATGATTTAAATTTCAAATTTGCATGTACATCATGTTAGTTGATCATGAAACTATGCCATACTTAGATTATGCGTGTTTAGGTTTATTTTAAAGTATGGTGCATTCTATGTGTCTATTTTCATGCTTTGAATGTTTATGTGTTAAACATGCTGAAATTAATTTATTTATGATTCATGAGTATGAGATTTAATGAAAGAAGTTGAGATTAAGAACCATGTACTATCACAGTGTAATACCCTAATTCTTTGTACTCAATTAAATGAAACTTATCATTTATTTAGTAAAATTTGGGTGCAAAATGAAACTGGGCTCACGTCAGGGCTAAATCCGACAGGTTCCAAAACTCTCATTTGGTGCCTCTTAGGGACCCAAAATAACTTGAAATGAAATAAGGTGACATGAACCAAATAAGGGGACAACATATCCAAAAATTAGAATAATTGGTCGAGGTTAGGGTTTTCATTTGCCAAACACCCTTCAAGGGGTCTAAATTAGAAACAATTGTCATTTAGGGTACTTCGAGGGATCAAAATGACCCGAAATGAAACAAAATGACATGAACTAACAAAATGAATGACATATCCAAAAATCAGAACAATTGGCCAAGATTTGAATTTTCATTTGCCTAGTGACCTTAGTGGGTCTTAAATAAGGAAAGTTTTTGAAGGAAAACCACCTAGAACCAAACCATACCTTAAAATGTACATTTGGGTTTATGTGATTCCAAAACTATAGGATATAAATCATAGTTCCATATAAATAAGGAGATATTAATTTTTATTTGATTTTTGTGAACCCATGAAGTCATGGCTACTCCTAACATGTGCAAGACACATGGGTGGAACACCATGATCATGTATACCCTCATCCTACCCAACCTCAATGGGATGTTTCCATTATTTGAATTCATACAAAATGATCCTATATACCATGCAAATAATTCAGTACACTCACATATATGAGGTGTCACCATGATTAAAAATCAAGACAAAGTGATCTGATGTATCAACTATTCCATGCACCCTCATGGACGTCTACACCCATGTGTGTGTGTGGGTGTATGCACACATGTGACAAAACTTATTAGAAGTTTCTAAAACATAAATGGTGCTCACTTACAAACCCTAACCATCCCTTGCTGGCCACACAAATCAAAATTAGAAGTTCCATAAAGAAAGATCTTATATGACGCCAAGAAGGGAAGGTTTCCACTTCATGCATATGTGATCACCAAGCAAAGTGTTGTCTAGAAAATGTTTGTAAACCATGAACCAACCTAATATGGGACATCCTAATTGAGATTAGAATGGATCAAAGTCTGAAAATATTCTCTTAAATTAAATAAGAAATAAGATAGAGAATCAAATATTTGTTCATGGGACTTTGACAAGCTTTAGTGGGCCCACAAGGTCACTTACCTTTCTCACCCAAACCATCCCCTTATGAGTTTAGAAACATGCCCAAATGTGGTGAGCTACGCTAAATGTCCCCCTTGTGCTCATGAGCATCTATATAAACCCCCTCTTGTTCACATTCATCTCATCCCAAAGCACAGAGTTGACACTTCCCTCTTTGATTATTCTTGCCCTTTCCTTGGCACCCCTTCTCACTCTCTTTTCTCTCTTATGTGAGAAGTTCTTAATTCAGTATGTTAGAGAGTTGTTTAAGTATTTTTTTTGGTGATTAGAATTTCTTAAAGTTCTAAAAGTGGTAGATAAGGGGAACCTTTGTCGAATTCTACAAAGAAACTCGGATTAAGGTAGAGGGGATTTCTTGAACTTCTACTTTGCTTTTTTAAATTTATAGCATGTTCATGCTTGTTTGAATTCTAGTTTTAGCATGTTTTATTTTAGTTTCAGCATGTTGAATCATATTTTAATTTTAGTTCAGCATGTTTTAATGTTTTAGTCACTCATGAGAGCATGTCATGCTTAGAATCAATGTTTAGGATTTAATTTAATGTTTCAAACATGTTATGTAATATTTTCATACTTTCTTGGTTGTTTAAAATTCTGATATTTAAATTTTGAATTTCTTTTATGATTATGTGATTCTTAAATATAAGAAATTAAAGATAAGAACCACATATTGTCATAGTGACCCCCATATGGGTGCTATGGGTGTTCTTAACATATGCTTGGAGTGTGTGGTTGCAAGGCGCAACTAAGGGATAATTGGTATGTGACATCCAATGAAAAGTGACAAAGAAATGTCTTTCCACCCTAAAAAGGGGTATCTAAATTAAGAACATCAAGGGAGTAGAACCCCTTTCAGTCTTAATTTCAACTACAACAAAAAAGTTGCTTGAATCACTTAATGCATGAAAGTGTTTGAATTTGGATGTGCTATTGATTTGATATAGTAACTTAGTTGTTTAATGAATGATCCACTGGTCTATGTGCTCACCCCTTCCTTTTTATTTTTCAGGAATTTGAAATGCATTATCAAGCTTGCTAAGGAATTAGAAAGTTTATTTTTAGAAAGTTACTATGTAAGGGCATATTGCCCGAATTTTGAATAACGATTTTCGCTGAATGTTTGTTTTAAATTTTAAAGTTATGTACTCTTTATTTTGATTATATGAATTCAATTATGTATTTCTTTATTTTATTTTGAATAAATAAAGAGTTTGAAGTTTTTCTTTATTTACTTGTATTATCTTGTTGAAAATTAAACTCAATGGAAGTGTATTTATGGGTATTTCAATAAGTTTTAAAATAAAGGAATTGAGATGCAAGTTGTGTACTTGTAAATGTAACATATGACCCAACCTACCTTGTGGTTGAGCTTAAAACTGTCTCTAGGGGGTTGTGGTGTTATACAGTGAAATGAGGATCACTGTGGGTGTTCTTTACATGTGATTAGTTCGCATGGATGATGTTCCAAAATACTTGGAATACGGGTTGGGTCCTAAGTCCAATGAAACTTGGCATAAGGAATGTTTTTTTTTTCACTCAAGGGAGGTATTTTGATAAAGAATATCAAGGACTTTGAAACCCCTTTCAGTCAAATTTACAACTGTAAATGAAATATTGTTTGAAACACCTAATGATTTACAAATGCTTGAATTTGAATGTGTTGTTGATCTAAATTAGTAATTTGGTCGTTTGAAAAAGATCCACTGGGCTATAAGCTTACCCTTCCTCTTTTATCTTTTCAGGAAATTAAACACATGATGATGCATGCTAAAAACTTAGAATGTTGATTTTTAGAAAGTTTCCATTTTATTTACAATGTAAGGGCATGTTGCCCAAGTTTTGAGTTATTTCTGTTGTAATAGTTTCATTTAATTTAAATTGGAGTTATGTACTCTCTTTTATTAAATTGAATAAAGAATTAGAAAGTTTTCTTTTATCTCTTGTGTAATTGCCTTTGCGAATGTTTTAAATAAATAAGGCTTGGGATAATTGAAATAGAAAATCAAGTTGTGTACTTGTAAAGTGAACTGGCCCTGCCCAGCCCGCCTTGTGGTTAAGTCCAATTGAAAGTCTCAGGGAATGGGGTGTTATAGTACGATTTGGGTAGGTCTATCAATTGGGCTCCCCTATGGAGGATCTGAAGCCGCCATACATAAGGTATGAGCTGGCATATCTCTATGATATGATATGAGAATATGCTTAACCATCGGGTACACCAGCTCGAGTGGATTTATTATTGCCTTGTAGGCTATTGAGAGCTTTGGCATGTATTTTCAACATTAAAAATTGTTTTCAGCATTAAAAGTTGTTAACAAACGCATTGTAGATTTAGCATTTGTTAACTGTTGCATTTATTTGCATTATTATTATTATTGTGTATACATACATGACATTGTTTTGTACAATTCTAATTCTAAGTTATAGATTAAATTACATTACTCACTGAGCTACTGCGGACAAATTAGCTCATTACTCTAAAATTTTTGGTTTTTCTTCTGCTAAGGATAAAAGGAAGAAGGTGGTCATTGCGTAGAGCATACCTTGTTTAATTTCGTAGGTTTCTTCACATGGTTTACTATTTTGAGAGTTAGTATGATGTATAGGAAGTGAGAAAAACATTGTAGGTATTTTGACTATCACATTTTCGCTACTGCTATATAGAAAAGACTGTACATAAATACTTTTTGTTTAACTTAAAAAAAACTCTACTGTAATTAATTGTGTTAGCTACTTTTGCATCTCTTATGATTAATCTAATAGTGTTGTGTATGGTGTTGTGAAGAGGCTTAACAATGTTCGGGCGAGCTCAAATAGCGAGAGGGTTTGTTAGAACACTATGTCGGTCAGCTTGTCTTTCTCCCTAGGGAAGGGGTCCCGATAATGTTGGTATTAGAGCTCAATTTTTCAATTCAGGAATAACAATTGTTGATAACCTAGGAAATCTCAGAGTAATCGCGAAAGTTAGGAAAACCCTAGAAAATGACTTAGAGTAGCATAGCAGAATTATGGGAAAAAACTTTCTAACTTCTAATTGACAAGAAGAGGAATCGAGTGAGAGTGGCCACATCATGAGGAAAATTTGATTGTCATTAGGGGTTACTCAGTTTTAAGACTTAGAAATCGAACCTTGTGGATTAGACTATTACTTGGAAATAGACACTTTAAAGTGTAGTTATCTTTGGTTATAATACTTAAAGTTGTGGTCTGCTTAATCTTGGAAATGATGGAAGTTTAATGTTCCATGCAAACCACGATGCCTCCTCAACGCGGGAGACCATGTAGGATCCCAGAGCTGGTACCACTATCACCACCTCCGACTCAGCCTAAGCAGGACCCTATACAGAGGCTCAAGGCTATGATCAGGGTGTCTATTGAGGATACTTAATCCCAAACAACCTTATTGAGAGAGAGATTGGATAGGATTAAAGCTAAGAAATAGGGGGTTGAACCAGAAATACCCATTGCACCAGTTGTACCAAAGATTGGAGTGGATGAGAGGGAGGGTTGTAGGTTGTGCATAGGTAGTCCTAGTGAGACCGGGAGATGAGGCTATTCATGATCGCCTCTTGAAGAGGCTTTTGGATTTGAGACCCAAGAAGTTCTATGGGTGTCTAAATTTGGACACGATAGAGAACTGGTTTTTCAATATTGAGAAGAACGCTAAGACATTGAAGTTGTTGAAGGAAAACTAGGTACTATTTGCCGCACACATGCTTGAAGTTGAGGCCGCCATCTGGTGGAAGGCCACCTGGACCATCGAGGGGCAGATTACTTCATGGGCCCATTTTTGGAAATTATTCTTGAGTTCTTATATTCATGAAACAACAAGGAAATATAAGAAAGTGGATTTTTAACCCTATGACAAGAGGGCATGTCGATGAGGGAGGATACCTATAGATTTCTCCGACTGGAGGCTTATGCACCTGAGTTAGTGGGTAACTCAAGGGAGACAACAGGATTCTTCCTTGAGGACTGAGGGCCAATATTAGGCATGTGACATCGACATCTACTAAGACCACCCTTGAGACCATTCAGAGCAGGCGCTATAGTTTGAAACAAATGGTAGAGATGAGCACTCAATGGTCCAAATAGTACAAGGTGCCACAGTTAGCCACAGCCGCAATTACAACCCCAATCATTGACTCAGGGCGGTTACCTTGGTGGATCCCGAGCAGGTAAGGAAGAGGAAATATTTGCGGGGACAGTCTAGAAGGGAGTAGAGTTAGCTACCTTTGTAATCCCAATCGTCAACACCCCAAATCAGACATATCAGCCGATGGGGTAATCAATAACCTAGTATGGGCTCGAGGTAGAGGTCAAGGTAGATGTCGAGATATAAGACATAGAGGTTATGGGCCAGGCCAAACATATTAGGTTGAGCAGGGACATTAGATTATATGTTATCAATGTGGTCAGTCAGGCCACAAATGATATAACTGCCCTATGTTTGTTCCAGCTTCCAATGAACAAACCACTATCGCCACTCAACACAGAGCATAAGCCATCACACAGCCTGTTTTGGAGGCTACCATAACACTAGTAGAAGGTATCGTTTCAATTTTAAATTCTATCTTATATGTGTTGGTTGATGTTGGCTCAACTTCATCATTCATCTCTGGATATGTCATAAATAGATTGGGACTTAGACCCCTTAGGGTACCCACTTGGCTCATGTTGAGTACTACAGCCAGGGAATGAATTTATTCTAATCTGATTTGTGAGGGTTGTGTGTTAAGGTTGGGGGATTTGGAGACCATTATTAACCTTTGGGTGTTAGAATTCCTAGAGTTTGATGTTATATTCAGGATGGATTAGCTAGCCGCTTACCAAGCGCATGTCGATTGTTTCGCCAAGAGGGTGGTGTTTCAGATACCAGGGCAACATGTTATTTTTCAAGTTAGTACCTCTGATTAATTGAGAACCCAAGGTAGAATGGCGACTCAGAATGAGATTGATACTCTAGCCAATTTAACCACCATAAATGAGGGACCTTCAAGGGCGAGTGTCGATGAGATTCCTATTGTCAGAGATTTTCTTGATGTGTTTCCTGAGGATTTACCCAGCTTGCCTCCTAAGCAAGAAATTGATTTCATTATTGAGGTTATTCTAGGGACACAACCCATTTCAATCCCTCCTTATAAAATGGTGCCTAAGGAATTACAAGAATTGAAGGTTCAATTAGAGGAATTGATGAGTAAGGTTTTTACTATCCCTAGTGTGTCACCTTGGAGTGATCTAGTGTTGTTTGTGAGGAAGAAAGTTGGGAGCCTTCATTTGTGTATCGACTATCAACAGTTGGACAAGGTGACGATAAAAAAATAAGTACCTTCTTCCACATATTGATGACTTGTTTGACCAGCTTAAGGGTGTCACTATGTTTTTAAAGATAGATCTAAGATTTAGGTACCATCAGCTGAGGGTAAGGGAAGAAAATGTACAAAAGACGACCTTTCAGACTTGTTATGGGCACTATAAGTTCCTAGTTATGTCGTTTGGTGTAACAAATGCCCATGCAATGTTCATGGACCTGATGCAAAGAGTGTTTCGTCCCTATCTCAACTCATTTGTCATTATCTTTATTGATGACATCCTTATTTACTCGAGACTAGGGAGGAACATGGCAAGCATTTGAGGATTGCATTGCTAACTCTTCGAGATCACCACTTGTATGCTAAGTTTAGCAAGTGCGAGTTATGGTTGACAAAAGTCTAATTTTTGGCCATGTGGTAGGAGTCAATGGTATTTTTGTAGATCCGGCTAAGGTCAAGATTATTATTAGTTGGCCGAGACCTACCACAGTGACAAAGCTGCATAGTCTTTTAGGTTTGGCAGCTATTATCATAGATTTGTGCAGAATTTCTCGAAGATTGCTGCACTTATAACAAAACTTACCCAAAAGGATGTGTCGTTTGTATGGACAGATAAGTGTGAGGAAGCCTTTCTTGAGCTGAAGCGTCATTTGACATATGTGCCAGTACTTGTGCTACCTAAACCCGGCCATGAGTTGGTAATTTATACAAATGCATGTGTGACTACCCTTGGGTATGTGTTGACGCAGGGAGATCGGGTGATTTCTTATGCTTCACAATAGTTGAAGGTACATGAGAGAAATTACCTTGTCCATGATTTAGAGCTGGCATCAATGGTGTTTGGGCTTAAGATTTGGTAATACTATCTATATGGTGAGTGTTTTATGTTTTATTCTAATCATAAGAGCCTCAAGTATTTGTTTTCTCAAAGAGATTTGAACATGAGGCAAAGCAAAGGGATGGAGCTACTTAAAAATTATGACTTTACTATTGAGTACCATCCCGAGAAAGCCAATGTAGTAGCTGATGCACTGAGTAGAGCATGTTTCAAAAATGCTTGTGGGGCTAGACATATGTTTCAAGGGTAGAGAATGATTGATTATGTGACAATGATGAGTATCCCCGAGACTTCGACTAATACTAGAGTCAGTGCACAGATGAGAGCCCAACCAGTGCTACTTGCTGAGATCATAGAGGTGCAGCCTCATGACGTTGATTATGTGATGTACCGAGAGTAGGCAAATGACACTTTGCGTGTGGAGTGGTCGAGTGAAAGTGATCGTGCACTGAGGTTCAAGGGACATTGTGGGTACCAGATGACCCTCGCTTAAGACAGGGAGTACTAGCAAAGTTGCACTGCTCAATATATACCTTTTATCTAGTGTAACACCCCAACCCCCACGTTCTTTGATTTGAGAGTTTGGACATAACCACCGTTCCTTTGACGGTGGACTTAACCAATTGGCGGGTCGGGCCGATGTTACTTTACAAGTGACACACACTTGACTTTCTATTTTTCAATACCATGTGCCTTAGAATAAATTCAATAGTGCAATTTCACATTTATAAAATCAAGGCATTTTAAAGGTAAAGAAAAATTCAACTTCTTTATTAATAAAAGAAAGTACATAACTTTCTA
>JAJIYU010019373.1:0-10821 GCA_030144865.1 Tinospora cordifolia | reverse complement strand
TAATTACAATATTATTGGTATCTCAAATTATGAAGAAAGTAATCCAATGTCTTTGTTTGAAGCCTAGCATAGCACTTTGTACCTAAATAGTTAGAAGCCATAGAAGTGTAGTTGAGCTTTATGTATAAAAATGAGGCCTAGGACAAAGTTGGCTTACTTGAATTTGAAGAAGTCGAACCCATTGGATGCAGGTGGGTATTTAAAACTCCGAGGAGCTCAAAAGGTCAAGTTGAAATTTATGAGGGCACATTAGTTACATCTCCATTGTCAAAGAAAAATTCCTTCAGGATTATAATTACATTGGTAGTTCATCTTAACCTAGAATGACAATAAATGGATGTTACCATTGCATTTCTAGATTATTCCTTGTTTGAAGATGTCTTTATGGTTAAAGCAATATTTTGGGAAATTGATGGCTTGATGAGGTAATAAGACTTGAAGAAAATAAAATTAATAACATTTTTCTAAAAAAAAATGGAGTAAATTTATTTATTTTTAGTATTTTATTTGGTGTATTGTTCATTGCTAGTCATATATGGATGTTATATGAAACTAACCAATTTTATCTCAAAGTTTTGAGATGAAAGATCTTGAGGAACCTTTGTTGCCCTTGACATTGAAAATTACTAAGATAAATCTCATGAGCTTCTTGACTTGCTATAAAGAACCTACATTGAATAATTGTAAGACGCCCAACATGTGAAGATGTAAAGATAGGAAATGCACCGATTGTCAAGAGTGATAAATTTGAAAAATTTTTGTATATGAGAAATAACCTAGAGTAGAAAAAGTGAAAGACATTTGCTATGCTTCAGTTGTTGGTAATTTATGCTTGGGTTTTCATGTAGCTAGATGTAGCATTTGTTATTAAGTTGCTAGGCAAATATCATAATCAATATGTTATGGATCATTGAAGAGGCCAAAAAAAAGTTTCTACAACAAATTAAGGATTATTTCTAACAAGAATTTTGATTTTATTTGTTGTTTGGATAGAAATAAATCCACTTAATTTCATTTTTCTAATGGAAGAGGAACAATCTCGTGGAATTCATTGCTTGTTACGAGATGCATTGGTGACTGACTTACTGTGTTAACTTTACCACAATTACGTCTCTAAGAACAATAAGAGATTGAGAAGGCCAAAATACAATGACATTGATTATCTTGTTGTTAGAGAGAGGATTTTGAACTAGTTAATATAGTGAAGCACAATATGTGCATTTGTCAAATGATTTTTGATCCCATGACTAAGGGTTTGCCGTCTATTTTGTATAATGAGCATGTTGCTCGAATGGATCATATTGACTCATTCTATATGCTTAATTATTGAGGGTTATGGTAATGACTTGGTTTTTGACATTTGGCAGGATAATGCTCATTTGTTTTCGACATTTCTTACCTACTCTTAGACAAACTTCTTATCACTTTATAAAGGCCAAGTGGGATAGAGAATGACTTCTGTTAAATGATAAAGTCATAAGTTGACCAAGTGACAGAATCTTATATTTATGGTTTTATTTAATTTTTAACCTCGTTTAATTATCTAATACCATAAGGTTAATACAATTATCTAATGCCATAAATTTCCTGCTTATTCGTATCGTAAATAAAGAGCTAAGTGGACACTTAGTGATCCCTTGATTGCTTTTGAACAATTTGATAATAAGTAAATCAGTAATGATTTAATTATTGAGCTCATGAAGTGATTTATGATCTTATAGAGATTACGGATTTAGTGTCAACAATCATGTCGTGAATCACAAATACCAACACAAGCCAATCTGTGTAGATTGACATCTTAAAGTTTTTTAAAGTAAAATATATAAATTTGAACCTGTCAGTGACTGTTTATGTCAAACATGTTTATTTACATATGTTCTGAATGTTAATTGTCAACAGCAGCAATTACTTTCATGGTTTCATTTGCAGGTTATGTATGATAAATATTCTGGAAGGAGTCGTCGTTTTGCATTTGTTACCATGAAAACAGTTGATGATGCAAATGCAGCAATTGAGAAGCTGAATGGAACAGTAAGTTTTTATTTCTCCATGCAAGCAACTTGGAACAACAAGATTGTTGTACTTGTAAAACTGTTGATGATTTGTTTTATGTGCCTATCATATTATAAAAGATTAAGGAGCTTAGTAGATCCATCTATAATTATTGAGTGAAATAACAGGAAATTGGAGGCAGGGAAATCAAAGTTAATCCCACAGAGAAGCCTTTGCCATCTGTAGATTTGTCTCTCCTACAAGCTGAGGAATCCAAATTTATTGACAGTCCATACAAGGTCTATGTGGGGAATCTTGCAAGGACGGTGACTACTGAGACACTTCGCCAGTTCTTCTCCGAGAAGGGAAAGGTTCTCAGTGCAAAAGTTTCACGGTTGCCTGGGACCTCTAAATCTAGCGGGTTTGGATTTGTTACATTTTCATCAGATGAGGATGTGGAAGCTGCTATTTCATCACTTAATAATGCTGTAAGTTTTTTCTTGGGTTCCAAAATGATTTTTTACTCTCTAGTCTTTTTCGATTCTCTTGTTAATTTTGCATGATGTTTGAACTGCTATCTGCGTTTGTAGATTTTGTTAGTTACTTGGATGCGTTCTCTTTCTTGTCTACGTGCATTTAGCGTGCTTGTCAATGCTTGTTGCCAAAGGAATTTTACGATCAGATAAATACATGTGGATGCAATTAATCTGGATGTGTTCATATTCACATTGTTTTATCCATGAAACTATCTGGAGCTTGCTAGGGAGCATTCCTTCCTGTTCATTTAAGTCATGGCTTCACAAATAGTAAACCCGCAACAAGGTAGGGATTAGAATTAATAGATCATTCCCACCTGAATCATGTATTTCAATGAGTGCTTCAATTGTCTTTTTACATTTTATCTCAACTCACTCATGTAAGCCTTTTCCCAACTACAAGTGGTAGTCTTTCATTAATTTGTGTTTCACGTGATTATGTTTTGGAGAGAGATACTATTTTACCAATCGAGTTATAGTTAGCTAACATATTTATACTAATGATTTTCCACAAAGTGGTGACAAAACAAATAACTTGTACAATCTTTCTATTTTCCAATTCAGTTCAATCCATTTGTTCATAAAGTAGATGCACTTTTAGAATGAGAGATCTTTTTCACTTGAGTGTCAAGTGCTCAAGGTAAGGCCCTATGTTAATGCAATATCATTTATGTAGGCTAAAATACTTGGACCAAAATCAAGAAATCGTTAATTGGATGTGATCTAAGCATAACGAACTATGAAGTTATTTTTATGTTTATTTTATTTTTTAATATTAAGTTTCAATAAGTATATTCAAGCATGAAAGTAAGATCATGATATTTAAAACAATTCATTATAGTTATTACACATTGATGTGAGTTATGTGATCATTGTTTTTGGCATATAAATAGATACGGTATTTGCATTCATGTCATGGACAATAAAGCAAATTCTAGGTTTCATATGTCTCCTTACATTATAATTTTTTGCACTTGTTATTCATATAATTTTGTTTTTCTTTTGTAGTGATTGTAACATGAATTTTTATTTTATTTTATTTTTTATTTTTTAATGAAAGGGGACAGATAAATTTACATATAAGAGAGAAAGCTAAGTCTAGGTTGTATTTTATATCGTCTTGACGTAAATGATAATTCATAGGAGCATCTGTGAGAGGATAAAACATACTATTAGGCCTTTTCATTTCTTTCCAGCATTTCCTTTCTTTATGCTGTGTGCTTCTGTTTCAATTGATAGATTCTTTATCATTGTTTTAAACTAAAGTTGATTGAGATTATTTAACAATTTGTATGACGCCATGATTGAAGTTTGTATGTCGAGTACTTATCCTTGGAACAATGTCATAAAATACTATAAGGCTTTGAGAAAAAATAATCCTTTTCTTCAAAATCTTGTTCTTTGGGTTAAAAAAAAAGGGAAAAAAGAAACCTAGAAGTTATAACTTAAAGGCACATTTACCTTTTTTTTAGCTTTAATTAATGACACCTGACACACAATTATATTTTTTTTTCTTATTATTCCTTCATATTCTTCTCTTGCACTTCATCACGGTTCAAAAAACCTCTTGAGGTTCAACAAACTTCCACTAATTGTTTCCCTTTTATAACACCAAAAGTGTGAAGAGGATCTAATATTAGATAAAGTTTCTATTTTTTAATTAAGAAATGCAAAAATATATATAAATTTGATATAGAAATAAAAAATGTTATTTCATTGTCAAAACAAAGAAATATTGATAGTTATGTGTTAATTTCAACTACATTAACCAAATTGGTAATATAAAGTTTTAGAATTTATTTCAGGAGCTAACAAATTATGTTGTTTATGGGATGTGCTTTACCAAAAAAGAGAAGAAAACAAACAAAAAATAATAAATAAATACATTTAAAATGAGATAAAAACTTAAAAATAATTTAAAAAAGTTTTTAAACTTACGAAAAAAAGGATTCAAACTAGCAAGGGAGACCAACGATAGGATTCAAACTAAAAAGGGTTAAAAAAAGGGATATGCTTAAAAAATAATAAATTAAGCGTGATAGGATTCAAACTAGCAATGTATGTGGTCGTAAAACATGCTATTGCATAATTAAATGTCAAATAAAGAAAAGGAATCGAGACCAAAGAACATCATTTCAAATTGATCAAGCAACTTTAACAAGTTGTTTTTTTATTTTTTATTTTTTCGATGACAAGAAACAAGTATAATTGTATTGATTAAGTGTAACTATACAGAAGGAATTCCCAAGTGAAGCAAGGGAGAGGTTTACAAGGAAAATAAAATTGTTTCCTACTTTCTCAACCATTCACCCAAAGAATAGCTTACATGTACTAAGCCAAAGTGAGGTCACATACAAAGAATTATCCAAAACCATCTCTCACGCCTAGCTTTTTCATAAAAAATTTGCTCATTCTGCTCCATCTGAACTTAACGAACGGCAGGAAAAATGACAAAAGCAAGGAAAAAAAAAAAAACCCTGGGAAGAATATCTTGTGTAAGAAAGACCCACAAGCAGGTCAAAGATGAAAGACCCTCCGATCCTAATGAGGTTGCCCATTTTATCAAATCATCGTAAAGGGCCAGTCAAATAAAAGGATGGTGGTTACATTCATTGTTAGCTTTACATAAGCAACATCAATTAGGTGGCAAAGCTTACCACTTAAAGTGTCTTTGCAAGATATCAGCACAGCCAAGACGATTATTCGCAATTGTCCACCTTGAAAATTTGGCTTTTGAACTAACATGTGCATGCTAATTGAAGTTGGATGGGAATATAACTGTAGGGGAAGCAAGGGAGCAGTAGTGGTGGAAATGGTTTTTAGGAGAAGCCGGATGGGTCTAAAGGCCACAAAATCCTATCATCCTCATTAGAGAGTTGAACAGAAGTGAAAATCTCAAGGAGAAAAGGTATCTCATGACACTCTATCATAAGGGTCCCTTTTAAGGGGAAGACACTAGGATGGAGGATTGTTAACAATCACGTTACAAAAATTAGAGACAAGATTTTTTTTGTAGGGACAAGTAGTTAGGTGACAAAGGTTTGGGAAAAAGCTGTAAAAAACTAGAAAACACAAACCAAGTATCTTCCCATAATTTAATCAAGGAAACCATTACCAGCTTTTAATCCGATAACTAAAAGAAAATCTGGTAGGATAGAATGGATAAAATTTCCAAGTGGCCATGGATGGCAACTAGTGTCCCTAGAGTTACTATGATACCCTTGCCTGCTCACCGCCACTTTATCCACAAAGAACCTCACCCCCTCCAAATCTCCCAAACTACTTCCTTGCTAAGGTCACTTAACAAGTTAACTTGTGATAGGTCTTTTATTTTTATTTTTATGTATCAAAAGTGTCTGCTTGTACTTGTTTTTAGCTTATGCTATAATAAATCTAGATATTTATACATATATGCAAAAGTTCTATGAATTTCTTTAATTTAGCTTTTTTTTTACAAAATTCCCTGTGCAGAGTTAAACTTCTTTAAATTTATTTCAGTTTTTTAGTGACCAAACCAAGGCAAAATTGCATTTTGATCATTGTACTTCATTATAACCATAAATCTATTTACATATAGCTTTTAATTTAGATACAAGAGTTGTACTACATGCCTAGAGAGGGGAGGGAATCATCATCTTCACAAATGAATAGGTATATCTTTTCTTGTTTTTGATATTTTTTCACAGCACAAAAAGAAATGAATTTTTGCTATCCTCCGAGACCTCGAAGGAAGATCTTTCTTTAATGAAAGTTTTTCAATTTTTTTTCTAGTTAGAGTTAATAATTGATTGGTCATACCTATACTATTTTTTAATGATAATGAATAGAACTGATCGTAACTTCGAATATAAAATTTAAATGGATCAAATAAAAAATGATACTCTAAATCATAGAAAGTTAATGTATGCGCGTTGTCCTTCTTAGGTGGGCAACTTATTGGAGGTTGGTTTGCCTTGCAGCCTTATGGGTGATTTGGAAGGAGAGGAATGCCAGAATGTTTGAGGAAGTAGCTTTGCTGTTGGGTCTGGTTTGGGAAAATTCCCATCTTATTGCATTGTTTTGGGTTAGCAATAGCACTTTGTCCTCAGGTTATCCAATATCAGATTGGCTAAGGTGATGGGAAAAATTTTTAATCATGTAGATCACCTGATTAAATGATTGCATAGTTTGCATGAGTTGTACAACCATTTTGTTTTGTACTTACACATACATTAATTTATATCAAATGTTTTTTTTTAAAAAAAGTTAATGTATGCACACTTCTTATTAGTTATCCTCAACTAGATTGTCTTAGGGAATCCCACTATGCAATATTATTCTTCTGACTATTGGAATTATTTGGTGAAAAATCAATTTGTTCTATGCATATTAATTGTATAGAAAATTCTATCTTGACAAGTGGTTGAGTTTCCCAAAAGCTCAGGTCTTGTTTATCATCTTCGATTATTCAAGAATTTCCACAAGCACAAATGAAACATTTTATGGGTCCAAAAATTCTTTCACAAGACATTGCATCTTTCTCTGGTTTATTGATTTTGCAATAAAAAGTGCAGGGTTTTGTCTCCTCTTCTCTGTTTTCAAGTTCTAGTTGAGATTTTCATAATACAAGGAACGTTATAAAAATGGCATATCCAGTAAATGAGAAGCTTCTGCAATTGTAGTGAGTCTAGGAAAGGGATGTTGCATGCTACTTTTCCTACACATTGAAGAGGCTATTTTTGGTTTTGAACCTATGACCTCTTGGAGTAATCTTAATTATCGCGCCAAGCCCTACCCTTTTCTTTTTTTTTTTTTGAAAATAAACATACCCTACCCTTTTCAATTTAGGAGTTTAATTAAAGTCTAAAATTTTGTACAAGGATGCATTTTGTGATGCTAAACATTTATTGTGTGAATGGATCATCTGCCATGTTTTTCATGGCAGATCTCAATCATCGTGCCAAGCCTTACCTTTCAATTTAGGAGTTCAATAAAAGTCTAAAATTTTCTTTAAGGATGCATTTCCTGGTTCTAAAAGTTTATTATGTGAATGGATCATCTGCCATGTTTTTCATTATTTATGTGCATTTTCATGATCATTGTGCAATTTTCCTCGTCTATTTCTATCTTAATGCCTTGCACTCTTAATTCATTTTTTGTCCTTTTTACTTTGTGATTGTAGACATTAGAGCCATCACATTTTCAAAGTCTTGTTATGTTCCTGGAATTGCATATTTCTGCTCTTTTTGGTCTTTATGAAACTCTAAAAGTTGAATGAGCCATTTCCACATTATTTCACCATCATGTGAAACTCTTGAACCTAAACTTTGCACTAGCTCTTGTGAAGTAGTTACCAATGTACCTTAGGAGGTTAGTCAAGGTGCTGTTTTTTTTTTTCCTTTTTCTTTGATGTACCTTAGGAGGTTGGTCCTATAGTTGTTTGTTTCCTCTTTTAAAAAATTATATAGGAAATCCTTGACCGAGTGGCTATAGTTGCACAATAGGCATGTGCGAGATGTTGATCCTTTGATTGGTTGCAGAAGTGAATGAGCTGGTTGAGTTTATCTACTTAGCCACATGAGTCTTTTATATGCAGTACGCTTTATCCTCCTTATCTGCATTTGATAAAAGTTTTATTCCAAGTTTATTTGGGATATGTCCACACAATGTATCCATCACTAATATTTTTGAATTGTATACATGAAGAGCATAGCTCAGTGTGTAAGGACCTTCCTTTTTTGCTTGAGTTTAGTTGTATCCATTAACTAAATCAATAATGTCAGTTCTCGTGGTGGGCTGTTGTTCTGCTAGAATCATTGATCTACAGAAAACAAATGTGGAGTGGCTGCTCATCTTGACTGACCTGTCATTCTGTTGCGTAGTACCTTGCCTCTGCCAATGTGCACCAACCAAACTGTTGTGGTTTTTCCATATTTTAGGCATTGTTGACGTGTTCCTTTCACCACTGGATCAACTTGGCTTATGCTAGCTCAATTGGGCCAAACTGAGGGTCCAACAATATGCATATAAAGGAAGCTGTGACATACAGAAGGACCTCATGGAACATGCTGTCCCAATAGGACAATGAAAATTTTTCTGTTTCTGTTGTTGATTGTCATCTTCTACATCCATGCTTTTGAGCTCTTAGGCAGTTATTACACCGGTGAAGTTGAGAGTTTGTAAAAGTTTTGTTTCTCACCTGTGAAGAGGTATTACTTGTGAAGTTTGTGATAAATAATTGAGCTGGAGCAATGGGAGTGGAGATGATAAATATTGAATTGAAGGAGATCAAGTTGTGGCTTGATTCAAAAGTAAGTAACCTCTGAATTTAAGAAAGGGTTCAGGAGAAGTCCTTCAGGATAAGGGTAATAGTTGGCACGGCGAAGTGGATGTCCAAACAGGTGCAGGAGCATTGCAAGTTCCGGCAAGCTTTCAAAGGGTAAAAATGGAAACACTTATTATTGAAATGATGGTGAACACAAGAGGTCATACCCACAAATCTCCAAATAGAGGGAGGTCATGGAAGATACATATATGCCTAATGGCTAGCAGAAAAAAAGGGAAGACAATTGACAAGGGGGAATTTTAAGACATGCTTATTAGCTGCGAAGGAAGCAAAAAGGATAGTACAAATCAAGTTTCACACTCAATCACACATATAAATTTGAAGAAGATAGACAAAAACCCCTGGAGAGTTGATGAAGTGCAGAAGCAGAAGATTATGCAAACTTTAAAGATCAACCCATATCGTCTGAAGGAAAAATGGAATCTGGCAATAGTAATATCTCGATTGCATCTTCAAACAAGGAGGAGCGAGTTACTACAGGTGGTGGCCAGAAAGCTGTAGCGTTACTCTTGCAGTTATTTCAGAGGATTGAGCCCTCCTGTGGTGTTAAAATGTACAGGAGAACAGTGCAATTCTTGAATTTACACCACTTCAAAATGTTCATAATTCTCTTTTTTAATCTCATCTTCATTCACCATCTCCGGAGGAGCCTGTAGGATTGCATTATTCACTACACTTTGGGCTAAATATTATTGTAGCGAAACAATAGAGTTTTTCATGATATAGCAAAAACTGAAATGAGACGTTGGGAGTAGAAATGAAAATGATAGATGTACCTTTCATCATCAACGCATCTTTAAAAAAGGAAAAAAAAAGCCATTAGTCTGTAGTTGGACATCTGGCCTTAAGGCAATATTTTGAAAATGGTTGCTAATTGTTGAAGAATTCTGTTTGCTCAAGTCAATATTTCAGTTGTTTCACAGTTTACATGGATTAAGTCATTTGCCAATGTCTGTTGCTAACCTCTGATGGTTGTCTTTTTTATTTTTATTTTTTTTTAAATTTTTTCTAACTAATGCTCTTGGTTTCTTTGCAGTTATTGGAAGGGCAGAAAATTCGTGTAAACAAAGCTTGAGCTTGAGGAAGATTGGATGCATAAAAAGGCACCAAAGTGCACCCAAGAAGAAGAAGAAGACTATGATGATCTATCTTAAAGTTTCACTAACCTTGCATGACATCTGTTCGAAATCAAGTGGGGAAAGAATCTTCTTCATGGGAGTGTGTGTTTATGGCTTAATTGAATGTTATAAGAGCCACAATATTAATCACAGCTGGTATAATTAGGAACTGTTAACATGCAATCTCATTTTTTGTAATTTTTCTAAGCTCTCTCTGCTCTGCATACAAGACCCTGAGAGTCAATAGACCTGCTTGCTCTGCATTCTACGTCTGGGTCCATGGGGCTGTCATGTTACAGGAAGAATTATCTGCAATCGCATTATGATTAATGAATTTTATCTGATTGTTGTTTTACCAATTTTCGCATTTACATTGAGTACCATTCTGCAACTAGATATATTTTCCCTCTGAAAATGAACTGTACCATCGATTCATTGTTTCCAATATGTTACTCTCTCTCTCTCTCGGTCTCTTTATTATTGTTATTATTATTATTATTATTATTATTATTATTATTATTATTTTATGATATAATAAATAATATGTTTATTACTGAATAATGAGAGATTTTATGTGCCGAATGCATTAGTTATAGGTTAGTGATGGCGTTTAGACTTGTAACTTTTAGGGTTCTTATTTATCACTGCTTAACAGGTGTTGTTATGAAGAATGAAAACTGCCTACTCGCTTGCATTTATATTTTTTTATTTGTTTGCCTATTGCTTGAATTGGAAAATTTGCTGATTAATTTTAAGGAAGCAATAAAAGTTTGATACATTTAATTCATCCTCCCTCTTAGGTGTCCCTCAGTGCAGACATATTAGGTTTACGAATTTTTGACCTGATTAT
>JAJIYU010019372.1:0-10828 GCA_030144865.1 Tinospora cordifolia | reverse complement strand
TATGCGAACTCAGCTAACGATAGATGCTTGCTCCAATTACCTCTGAAGTCCATGGCACATGCCCTAAGCATATCCTCAAGTATCTGAATGACCCTCTCTGACTGTCCATCTATCTGGGGGTGAAATGTTGTGCTCATAGTGAGTCTGCTTCCTAGTTCCTTTTGTAAGCTTTGCCAGAACTGAGACGTAAATTTGGCATCTCTGTCTGACACTATAGTCCTGGGAACCCCATGCAGTCTCACTATCTCTCGAATATATAGCTCGCCCAGTCTACTCACTGTATCAGTAGATCGAATAGGTAGGAAGTGCGCTACCTTCATCAACTGATCCACGATGACCCATACAGTGTCTTCTCCTCTTAGACTTCTCGGCAGGCCGTTGACGAAGTCCATCGCAATACTGTCCCACTTCCATTCTGGTATTGGAAGTGGCTGTAACACTCCTAATGGCTTCTTGTGTTCAGCCTTCACTTGCTGACAAGTTAGACACTGAGAGACATATTGAGCAATGTCTCGCTTCATCCCTTTCCACCAGAAGGTTTTCTTCAAATTCTGATACATCTTGTCCCCACCTGGATGCATAGTGTATCTGGTCTGGTGCGCCTCATCCAGTAGGGTATATTTCACCTGTCCAAAGCTCGAAACACAGAGTTTATTCCCCAATCTCAATGCACCATCTGAATCAAGCTAAAAATCTATATGCTATCCCTGTTTGACGCCCTCAATTAGCTCTGAAATCCATTTATCAGTGCTTTGCTCCTCCCTGATCTAGCGTAAAATATCCGACTGGCAAATCACCGCATACAAATAGGCCTGTCTCTTATCTGTATCTACACTCAGATCATACTGACTAATCAGCTGACACATCTGTGCAATCTCCTCATCCTTACGCCTAAACTTTATGCTAAGCGCATCAGCCACCACATTCACCTTGCCTGGATGATAATGCAGCTGGAAGTCATAATCATTCAAGAACTCTAGCCATCTCCTCTGGCGAAGATTCAGTTCATTCTAAGTATAGATGTACTTGAGGCTCTTATGGTCTAAATATAAATCAAAGTTCTCACCATAAAGATAATGCCTCCAAATCTTAAGTGCAAACACGATCCCTGCAAGCTCTAAATCGTGTGTGGGGTAATTTTGCTCATGTGGCTTTAGCTGCCGTGAAGTATAAGCCACCACTTGTCCTTCCTGCATCAAGACTGCACCCAACCCACTGAGTGATGCATCTGTGCACAGCGTGTACTTCACACCATGGGTAGGTGTAATCAAAACTGGTGCCAAAGTTAATCGTCTCTTCAATTCCTGAAATGACTCCTCACACTTGTCATCCCAAATGAACTTTTCTCCCTTCCTGGTCAACTTCATCATTGGACCCGCTAACTTAGAGAAATCCTTAATAAACCTACGGTAGTATCCAGCTAACCCAAGAAAACTTCTGATCTCTGTAACTGTGGTGGGTTGCTTCCAGTCAGAAACTGCCTGCACTTTCTCTGGGTCCACTGATATCCCCTTAGCTGAGACTATATAGCCAAGGAACTTAACTTCCTTCATCCAGAACTCGCACTTGCTAAATTTGGCATATAACTGGTTCTTTCTCAAGATCTCCAAGATTATATGCAAGTGCTGCTCGTGCTCAGCTTCTGTACGGGAGAATATCAAAATGTCATCCACAAAAACTACGACAAACTAATCCAAGAACTGGCTGAAGACCCTGTTCATAAGATCCATGAATGTGGTTGGAGCATTAGTTAACCCAAAAGGCATCACTGTAAACTCAAAGTGACCATACCTCGTCCTGAAAGTTGTCTTCTGTATATCCGACTCTCGAATCCTCAACTGATGGTAACCCAACCTCAGATCGATCTTAGAAAAATATTGTGCCCCTCTCAACTGATCAAAGAGGTCATCGATCCTCAGTAACGGATACCTGTTCTTGATGGTGACATGATTTAGCTTTCGGTAGTCGATACACAAGCGCATGGATCCATCTTTCTTCTTAACAAATAAAACCGGAGCTCCCCAGGGCGACTCACTCGGTCTGATAAAACCCTTCGCCAAAAGCTCATCTAACTGTGTCTTCAGCTCTATCAGCTCCACAGGTGCCATTCTGTATGGTGGAATAGCTATGGGATTTGTACCAGGATGCAGCTCAATCTTAAACTCAATCTTCTTGTGTGGCGGAAGTCCAGGTAACTCATCAGGGAACACATCAACATAATCGCATACCACAAGTATCCCCTGAATCTCCTTAGTCCCTTCTGCATCCTCCTCTACTAAAAGTTGTCTGAAATCCTCTTTCTGCTTAACAACATACAAAAGGGCTAACATAGGACTCCTCGGCACCCTCTGTACATTCCCATCAATCCTGAACAAGTCACCAGATGGCAACCTGATGGTAACTCTTCATCTCTGGCAGTCAATCTGTGCCTGATACTAGGTCAACCAGTCCATCCCTAGTATTACATCATAGTCGCCAAAATGCAGCATGTAGAGATCCGCTGAAATCAGTCGATCTCCAAAAGTAAGCTCACATCTACATCTCTTCTTCGAACTCACGGTATCGCCAATCGGCGTGACCACCTCCAAGGATCTAGTCAAATGCCTCATTACCAATTGTAACTTATTCACAATATCCTTAGAGATAAAAGATTTAGTAGCACCAGAATCAAATACCACCTGCACAGCAAAGCCAAACAACAAGAACGTACCTTCCACCGCTGGGGTGGGATCCGACTGGCTATCAGCTGCATACAAGCGAGCCTGAGTCTGCTGCTATGGCTGTGGTCTTTGCTGTGTGAGAGCTGTTTGGGCTCGAGTCTGTGGTCGTGGCTGAGGTGTGGGAGTCACTGCTGCGGTAGGACAAAATCTAGCCATGTGTCCCTCCTGATGGCGTATATAGCACAACCCTTTCCTCCTTGCCTCCTCTCTACGTGCATCAACAGGTTGGTCGAGACGAGATGGCTGTCTCTGCCGCCTATCCCGAGTCTATGTCGATCGCTGTGCCTGGGATGCTCTCTGTGTCCCCTGACCACTAGATCTCATCTGAGAAGATCCCGCAGACTGGTCTGGCCTGGTCCTCTTCTTACCCCTCAATGTCTGCTCCAACTCTAGATCCCTCTCAACCATCTGATCTCTCTCCACTGCATCTAATAAAGTCGCCAGCTTAAACAGTGCCACAATCTTCCGGATCTCAATACTCAATCCCTCAACAAAATAGTCCACCTTAGACTGCTCATCTGTGAACAAAGTAGGAGCAAATCTGCATAGCTCAGTGAATCTCTGCTCATATTCTGTAACAGTCATGCCTCTCTGCACCAATCGGACCAACTCTTACTGGAGCTGCTTCTGTCTGGTCGTGGAGAAGAACTTGTTATAAAAGCGAATCCTAAAGTCCTCCCATGACATAGCTGAGTGATCAATGGTGGAATCGGCTACAATCATCTCCCACCAATGGTAGGTTGGTCCTACCAACTGATGTACGACAAGTGCCACTCTCCTAGGCCCAACTGCCCCCGTAGCGTCCAGGTGCTTATTCATCTCAGAAAACCACCTGTCTGCTAGCATGTACTCACCTGTCCCCTCAAATGTACTGGGACGCAACTTCTGGAACTCTAATAGAAGATTCTTCTGCTCCTTGTCAAAACCTACGGATCGACTCTGTGGCACTGCCTCCATGGATGCAGACCCCTGATGTGCCTGAGGCTGAGCCTGTGCCAATGGCTTTGTCGGTAACTAGATTGTGTGTCCATTGAGGAGAAGAAAGCTCATTGATTCATGGAGGGCTTTCGAATAGACATCAGGAGGTGATCATTCCATTTGAATTGAAGGTGTTTCAACATGTTTCGGATAAGGCAAAGCTAATTGAGAAGGAGCTCGAGGTTGAGACCTGAATCAAGGGAAAAGGGAAGAGGCTTCTACAACCAAGCAACAGTGATGGAGGTCAAAATTGGTTGCCTAAGATGTAACACCCTGAAATTTTGTACTAAATGAAATGAAATAATAAATGAAATCCAATTCATTTCTAGAATAAATTAGCAAATTTAAATTTGCTCAAAAACCTCTCAGGGGAGTGAAATTCAAGAAAAGGGAACGCAATAAAATGAAATGAAGTAAACAACTCAAATGGTTTAGGCATCCAAAATTCATTTTGTTTTCTCAATTAAGAGTTCATTTATTTGGTGTGCCTTAAGGGAATTTAAATTAGGAAAGAATATGAGAAAAAACTTAGCCAATTGAAAGTTAGGAATTTTTATTAAATTTATGTGAACCCAAAAGTGTGTCCTGAGGGCCCAAAATTTTGGCCAAATGAGAGATATAAATTTATTTTAAATTCATGTGGACCCAAAAATGTTTTAAACACCTTAGGAACAACACTAGAAGCTTCTAATTCAAGAATAGAAGTTGCTGAAAAATGTTTCTAAATAGCCAAGGAACAAGATTATAAGTTTCTATACACCTTAGGAACAAGATTAGAACTTTCTAATTCAAAAACAAAAGTTGCTGAAAAATGTTTCTAAATACTCAAGGAACATGATTAGAAGTTTCTAATTCAAGAGTATAAGTTGCTGAAAAATGTATCTAAACACCCAATGTACAAGATTAGAAGTTTCTAATTCAAAAATAGAAGGTTGTCAAATCTTGTTGATTTGGTGTGCACAAGAAAAGGAATCAATTACCAAAACATATTGGAAAGTTGTCTTGCCCACAATATCACACCTAGATTAATATCCAAACAAAGGTTAGTAAGTATTCTAAATCCTTTTTGTGCCTACAAATAATTAGGAAACCAAACGAGAATCATATCATGTGCACATACATGAAATAGAAACCATATCTTGCACACTTGCCAAACCATCCCCACCTTGACTTATTTAAAAGATACACTTGCCCAAACCATACAAGACCGTCTTCTAGTATGTGAAGGAAAGTTGCTTTGTGAGCACATGTTAAACCATCCCCCCTTGCTCTTCCTTTGTGCACACTTATTCATCATCCCAAAGCACAGAGTTGACACTTTTTTCTTAACTTGTTCTAGCCTTTTTCTTGGAAACCCTCTTATTCTTGAGTGATCTTGTAGTATTCTTGAGTGTTTGAGTGTTTGATTGAGTGTTCTTGAGTTATCATTGAAGTGCTAGAAGTGTTGGAGAAAGGAACCTCTGCTAAAATTTTGAGAAAAATGCTTCATAAGGTGTATGAGATTTCCTACGCTTCTACTTTACTAGTTTGAGTTTCTAACATATTTATGCATCTTTTATTTTCAGTTTAGCATGTTTATTTTCAGTTTTTAACATGTTTGATCATGATTTAAACTTTAATTATCATGTATGCATGTTTTGAGTATACATGATACCATGCCATGTCTAGTTTCCATCATTAGGTTTGACTTGAATTATGAAGCATGCCATTTATTATTTTCATGCTTTTTGAATGTTTTATTCTTTTATTATTCTAATTTTTTATTCAAAAATATGTGAGAATTAAGTTTAAGACTTCGAAGTTTATGAACCACTTACTGTCATATTAATCTAAGTGATGCTATGATTGTTTTTTATATATATACTTAGTGTATATGGGGCTCATCACTGTGTGTGGATGGGTATAACCCAAAGTACCTGGAATGTGGACTCGAGATCTTTATTCTGATGGAATATGACAAGATGAATTCTTTTTCCATCCAAGAGTGAAGTGTTTTGAGAAGAACATCAAGGAATTAGAACCCCTTTCAGTCTTACTGTAAATAATAACCAAAGATGTTGTTTAAATCCCATAATTGTTTATAAGTGTTTGAATTTAGATGTGCTTTTGATTTTAATTAGTAATTTAGTTGATTATGGAATGATCCACTGGGGTATGTACTTACCCCTTCCTCTTATATTTTTCAGGAAATTGAATCATAAAGACTATTGAAAATTAGATAGGGTTTAAATTCAAAAATTTATATGTAAGGGCATGTTGCCCAAATTTTGAATTATTTGAATTAAGACTTCCACTGAATTTAGTTTTTAATTTGAGTTATGTACTCTTTTGTTATTTGAATTTCAAGTATGTACTCCTTTATTATTTTATTGAATAAACAAAGATTTTTTTTTATCTTCCATGTAATAGTCTTATTAAATTAAAGTTATAATTGTTTGGGTTGTGTGCTCCTTATGAATTAATAAGATTTGAAATAATTGAAATAGAATGTGATACAAGTTGTGTACTTGTAAAAGTGACATGGCCCGGCCCGCCTTGTGGTCAAGTCCAATTGGAAGTTTCAGGGCTGGGGTTTTACATAAGAGGCTCCAATACCAACATAACCAGGTGTATAACCAGGCCCAACAAACCAGTGGGCAAGTCGGGTTGAGCCAAGGAAACATATCGCAAATCCCACGAGCTAAGAAACTAGACCCAAAAAGGGAGGAGGTCTACAAGAAAGGGCAATAATTCAACTACTATCAACAAGGGCACAAGGCATAAGATTGCCCAAATTACCAACTATATGCCCCAGTCAGCGCCAAAACCGTTCACCTCAGCCACGGCAGCAGCTGCAAAAAGCGAGGGTGTGTGCAATGGATACCAAGGTTACTAAACCAGCCCAGTAATAGAGGGTACGTTCTTACTATTCAATGTTAGTGTTAATGTAATACCCTAAATCCTCTATACTCAATTAAATAAAATTTATCATTTATCTAGTGAAATTTGCGTACAAAATGAAACTGAGCTCATTTCGAAGCTAAATTTGGTAGGTTTTTGAAACTCTCATTTAGTGCCCCTTAGGGACCTAAAACAAATTGAAATGAAGTAAGGTGACATGAACCAACTAAGAGGACAACCTATCAAAAAATTAGAATAATTGGTCAAGGTTAAGGTTTTCATTTGCCAAACGCCTTTCAGGGGGTCCAAATTAGAAAGAATTGTCATTTAGGATATTCTAGGGGATCGAAATGACCCGAAATGAAACGAAATAACATGAACTAACAAAATGAATGACATATCCATAAATTAGAACAATTGGTCGAGGTTAAGGTTTTCATTTACCAAACGCCCTTCAGGGGGTCCAAATTAGAAAGAATCGTCATTTAGGGTACTTCGGGGGATCGAAATGACTTGAAACGAAACAAAATTGCATGAACTAACAAAATAAATGACATATCCGAAAATCTGAACAATTGACCAAGATTTAAATTTTTATTTGCCTAGTGACCTCAATGGGTCTTAAACAAAGAAAGTTTTTTAGGAATATTACCTTGAGTCAAGCTATACCTTAAAATGTGCATTAGGTTCATGTGATTCTAAAACTATAGGATATAAATCATATTTTTACATAAATAAGGAGATATTAATTTTTATTTGATTTTTGTGAACCTATGAAGTCATGACCACCCCTAACATGTGCAAGTCACATGGGTGAAACACCATGATCATGTGCACCCTACCCTACCCTACCCTAAGCTCCATGGGATGTGTCCATTATTTGAAACCATGAAAAATGATCCCATGTGCCATGTAAATGATCAATTATGCCCACACCTATAAAAACCATGAAGAATGATTCCATGTGCCAAGATAAATGATCATGTATACTAAGGTTGCATATAAAATGTCTCATAAGTGTGTGTGTGGGCACACATGTGACAAACCCAAGATAGAAGTTTAATGAGAGTGGTTGATTTAAAGAGATATACAAAGATTCCTTCACCTAAAAAAAAATTAAAAATTAAAACTTACCTTATGCTCACATGTAAAGCCAAAAAGGGAGAGAATCCAAGGGAAATAAGAAACATTCCAAAGCTTTGTTTTTGTGTGCCCATATATTAGAAACTTATTTGATTTTATGAATCACAACACATTAGAATGTTTTCCTACTAATAGAGGACATTCAAGAAAGATTAGAATTTATTCTAAATCTTTAATTGTGTTCACACACATAAAAGAAACAAATAAGGTTCAAAAATTTTGCTCAAACTTGGATTGGAAACCTTAGTGGTCCCACTTGCCAACCATGAGCATACTTGTCAACCATGAGCACACTTGCCTTTCTCACCCAAACGATCCCCTTATGAGTTTGAAAACATGACAAAACACGGTGAGCTGCCCTAGGTGCCCCCTTGTACTCATGAACACCTATAAATACCTCTTCTTGTTCACATTCATCTCACCCCAAAGCAAAGAGTTGACATTTCCCTCTTTGCTTGTTCTTGCCCTCTTCTTGACACCTCTTCTCACTCTCTTTTCTTTCTTGTGTAAGAAGTTCTTATTTTAGTGTTTTTGTAACACCCCAAAATTTTGCGAGCGTGCTATGTCGCGAGCCGATATAAAATAAGATATTATTTTTGTAAAAAGATGAGAATTTAAAATAATAAGAATAATGATAAAATAGATATTTTTTTAGAATTTATAGTGTTTTAGAAAAATAATAATAATATGAGCGTCGCAAAATATAAATAAACGAAAATA
Source organism: Tinospora cordifolia (assembly GCA_030144865.1). Taxonomy (NCBI): domain Eukaryota; kingdom Viridiplantae; phylum Streptophyta; class Magnoliopsida; order Ranunculales; family Menispermaceae; genus Tinospora; species Tinospora cordifolia. The sequence continues at coordinate 2,387 of JAJIYU010019372.1, read as the reverse complement.
TTACGATGCTTGCAAACACATCAATAAGAGAACTTTGAAAAAAATTAAATTAAAAATATGAGGTTCATGAAAAAAGTGCAACCCAGAAAAACGGACGGTGATAAGGCTAGTGCGTATCGTGAAGCTGATGTGCGATTGGGTTTTCTTTAAACTTGTTGGTCATGATCCAAGGAAGAGAGGTTGCAGAGATTGGTGGCTCAAAAACAGGGGAACGAATAAAAGGAGAAGAGAGATTGTAGAGATGGCTGGATGTGGACGCTGCCGGCCATGAGGTGCTGCTGGTGACACGAAGAAGAAGAAAAAGGAGTTGTGGAAATTAGTTGGGTATCTTGCTGCTATTACCGATGAACGAACAGAAGCAGAAGGAAACTAAAATAGAGACGGAATACAGGGAAGAGCAAGATCATGAAAACAGAGGGAGGAACGAAATTAGGTGACAGTTTGGAGCTTGAAGTTTTGAAATTTCTATTTTGGAATTTCGGTTAGTGTACCAAGGAAGAGGAGAAAGTCTGAAGTTTTGGCTTGGATGAAGGTGAAGATGTACAACAAACTGTTATTCCTGGGGAAAGAAGAAGTGACGAACTAGCAAGTATTGGAATGAAGCAATAGCTGAAATTTTTATTGTTCTAGTCTTCAGTTGTTAAAAAAAAATAGGCTGTGATGGTGCATTTTAAATTTGGTTTTGATTTTGTGTTCCTGGTTTGTGAATAAAGAGCAGGGGAAATGGAGTTGTGGATCGTGAACCATGAATCAAAGGAGTGTTGTTGAGTAATATTCAATTCAAAAAAAATTGTGGTTGCAGTAGAGGGGTTTCATGATTTGAGAATAAAATGGAATTTGAAATCTATTTTTAGTTGATGGTATGAAATCTATTTTTAGTTGATTATAGATGCGAGAATAAAATGGAATTTGAAATTTAAAACTTTATTAAACATTTTAGTAGACATATTAAATTTAATGCTTGTGAATTTTGTTAGATGCTTAGAATATAAAAATCAAAGCTTAGAACACTCGGAGTTTCAAATATTAGAAATCTAATTTTATTTAGAAGCTAAATGTAAATCATTAATATTAGAATTATTTTTATTCAAAGAAAGATTAAATTAAACAAAATAATTATGAAGATTAGTTTAGAATATTTATTTAATAATTCAAAAAAAAGTCAATACTAGATTAATTATAAGTTTTTGAACATGAGGATTAACAGATTTAATGGAATTAAATCAATTAATCTTTTGAATTGGAATTGGAAAAATAATTTTCTTTAATATTAGAAGTTTAAAACTTAATAAATAAATTAGTTAAAAATATGAAAAATAAACTTTAGGAGTTGAAAATCTTTTATAAGAAAAGAATAAGTTTTTAGGCCTTGAAACTAGTGGTGTAACAACTAGAAGTCTTATTTTGTTCGTAATTAAATTAATAAAGTATTTGAATTTAGGAAGATTCAATTATTAGAGATTTAATTTATGAACTAGCTTATGAGTAAATTATTAAAATTTTAAATTCAAATTAAGGAGATTTAAAGGACTAAGAAGCTATATCAATTAGAATATACAAGATTTTAGGAATTTAGAATAACCCTAAAGTAGTTGAAAGTAATGTTTGAACTCTATAATTATCTTAGAAATTTTTGAAGCATAAGAGTAATCATATCAAGTGTTAAATTTTAGATTTATATATTTTAGCGTAATGAGGATCTCGAAGAAAAGCAAGGAGCCCTGAAGATCAGCGAAACCAGGTGGGCGTGACTTCCTTGCTCATTTGTATTATACGGATTTAAGATTCAAAGCATTTGATTGAATAGTTCTAGGTTATTAGAATTTTACTAGGAAATAGATTGAAATTGTTTGACTTCTTTGAAGGATGTTGTAACATGTGATGAACTATTTGATCCATGCATAATTAGTTATGACATGATCTTGCATTTAGATTCACTCAATTATGGCATGCATAACTAGGCAAATGTGTATCTAGATCTCATTGTTTATTTATGCACCTTATCATGTGAACTTGCAAGTATAGTTTGGGTTATATGTTCTAGTGTAATTGTATGATGATTGATGTGATTAAGATCGTTTGTAAAACAAAAAAAATAAGATGATGGTTTATTAAGAATCCACGTACCGGTGCGATTGATGAGTCGCAAGGCGGATCATAGGTATTCACACCATGAGCTGCCTGCGACAGCTCGAAGTCTTTGGGAGACAGTACGAGTCTAGATAAGTACCCTCACTTGGACTGTGATACTGAGATATGATTGATTTTAGATGGTACCTGTTAGTTGCATAGCAGACTAATTATATTTTAGGTATTTTATGTATAATATGCATTAGTGTAATGGAAAATTTAGAGTATTTGCTTATGTTTAGTATAATATGCATTTA
>JAJIYU010019371.1:0-10821 GCA_030144865.1 Tinospora cordifolia | reverse complement strand
AACAGTAGATCTTCACTACTGCTATGCAGAAACTGGGGTTTTCCCCTTCCTACTACTATATTTGCTGTCTAAAACAGCTGAAGAACAAGAGAAGAGAAGAGAGTAAGCAAAAAAATTCTTTCTTTCTTGCTAGAATGAATTTTCAGAATGAGGGGGGTTTATATAAAATTTTCTGGCAAAAAAAGACGAAACCGTACAGTTGTGAATAGATTGTTACTGTAGCTACAGTAACCACCGAATTTAATTTTGTCTGCCGACAAAATAATGACCGTATTTGTGCACAGTAACCATATATTTGAATAGTAACAGTAAATTTTAAATTTTTTTTTAACTTTCTTTTCGAATTTCGAGTATTTCAACACTGAAATTTGTGGGTAATACATTTATGATTCATGATTATGAGATTTAATGAAAGATGTTGAGATAAGAACAACGTACTGTCACAGTGAACATGAGGGTCACTGTGGGTGTTCTTTACATGTGATTAGTTCACATGGGTGATGTCCTAAAATACTTAGAATATGGGTTAGGCCCTAAGTCCAATGAAACTTGACAAAAAAATGTCTTTTTACTCAAGGGAGATATTTTCATAAAGAACATCAAGGGCTGTAAAACCCTTTCAGTCAAATTTACAACAATAAACAAAATGTTGTTTGAAACATCTAATGATTTACAAGTATTTGAACTTGAATGTGTTATTAATGTTAAATTAGTAATTTCATAGTTTGAAAAAGATTCATTGAGTTATGTGCTCACCCCTTCCTTCTATTTTTCAAGAAATTGAATTACATGAAGACCATGAATATTAGTTAATTTTTTTTATTTAGAAAGTTTTTAATTTCTATGTAAGGTCATGTTGCCCAAGTTTTGAATTTTTCACTATAATAGTTTTTCTTCAAGATTGAATTATGTACTCAATTTTATTCAATTAATAGAGTTTATGAATTTCTTTCATTTCTTATAGTATTGCATTATTAAATTCTTAAATTTGAGTTATGTACTCTTAAATACTATTAAGGCATGAAATAATTGAAATAGAAAAGTCAAGTTATGTACTCTTAAATACTATTAAGGCATGAAATAATTGAAATAGAAAAGTCAAGTTATGTACTTGTAAAGTAACACTGGTCTGGTAAAGTCCAAATTGAAAGTCTCGAAGATTGGGGTGTTACAAGTGTGATATTAGAGCCTAGGCTTTAGGTGCCTTGGGCTAAAAATAGAAAGTTAAGCCTAAACATGTGTTGATTAGGCTAAAAATAGAAAGTCAAACATTAGTTGCTTGACAAGAATTAGAAACTAAAATTAGGATTTCACGTTGAATTGAATTGAAATTTTAATGTTGTTCCTTCTATTTTCGAAAATTGAAAAATGTTTTAGAAAGTGTTTCAAAAAGGAAAGATATGTTTTGAAATGTTTTGTTTGGATACAAAAACTACAAGTTGAGTTGATAGTGGGTAAGCTTTGTTCTGAGTAAAGCTAAACATTGAAAGGGAGGTGGGTTATCCTGCCCTAGAAAGCACGATTGTTAAGCAAACTTCGGTTTTGCCGCCTGATCTAAAAGTTGTCCCACCAGCTTATAAGAGTAGTCAGAGTTGAAGAAGACTATTACTTTCTATAAAAGAAAATTAGAGGGTGAAAAATTATGGCAAGAAAGTCAGTAGAAGTCAAAAAAGATTTCAAATGCAGAATCTTGACTAGACAGAGCTTGTGAGTCAACCAAATTGAACCCTAGGTCCAGAAGGAAGACCCTAGGTAGAAAGGTGGTGTAGCCATAGGTAGCACAGTGGATCAAAAGCATAAATCTCTAAAGTATAAGCTAGAGACTGAAACTTGTGTGAAAACAGAAAATTGTTTAATCAAGACACGAGACCGAAAAGCTTCTGTATCTTTCAGTATCTATGTAGTATGGTATGCATAGGAATTCGAGGGTATGGAAGAAGCCTAGACTTGAAAAATGATGGATCATGTGTGGTGAATGATTGATAACTCTGGCAGAATGGGTGTGACGACCCATGAGTTTGTACATAGAAATTTTCGGGTTCAAAGTATGTATTTTTTGAAATTTTAAATGAAATACATGAATTATCCTCAATTTTTTTCCAATTTTGAATTATTTATTGAAGAAAAAAATGAAATAATGGGGGGGAATATGATTTTGAAAAGAAAATACTTAAGATTATAAGGAAAATGTAATTTCTTGAGAGAAATAATTTTTGGGATCAATTATAGAATTTTTGAAATAATTATGAAATTTTTTGTGCAATTAATGGAATTTTTGGGAAGAAAATATAATTTTTTGGTGAATTATTCAATTTTATGAGAAAATAATGGAATAAATGATGGAAAATGATGTATAATTAGAGATTTTGATGAGAAATGGTGAAATGATAATTTTAGTGATTTTAGAAAAAAAATACAAATTTTTGGGTATATATATGTATGTGTGTGTGTGTGTGTGTGTGTGTGTGTGTGTGTGTGTGTGTGTGTGTGTGTGGGTATAGAAAAAAAAAAAGTGTTAATAGGGGGTCTGGGGCCCAGGCGCTGGGCCTAATTGGCCTAGGCCCCCAGTGGAGCAAGCCTATGCGGGCTCGGGCCGTAGAAGCTAAGCCTGGGTGCTAGGCGCCCGAGCCTGGCGCGTAAGCCGGCCTGACCGGGCTTGTCGGCCCATGCGCCCCCCTCCCCCTGGTTCCTTCTATCCCCTGGTTGTTTCTTCTTTCTTGGCGGAAAAACAGTTGCTACCAACTGTTTTTGGCCCCCAGATTTTGCCACTTCAGCAACTCTGTCGAGCAGAAGTCAAGCAGAGTACAAATGTCCACCATGTAAACAACCTAATGAGCCACGTGGGAGGCCATGTGGCGAGCTCATTGCCAAGCATGAAGAGCCCAAATCATGCAACAAAACCATTTTTCTTTACTAGATTTTTCATGCTTGAACGACCAGATTTTACAAGCTCCGTTCTCCTTCATCCCACCACCATTTTGGACGTTCCTGTACTTGTTCGAAAGCCCTCAGACTCCTCTTCCAGCTCCTACAAGCTTCGGCCACCATTGCACAACCGGTAGAGACGTAAACAGCTGGGAAAACATGTTGCCTGACAGTTGGAAACCCAGAAAACTGAAACTACATGTTGATCTGAACTTTGTGAAACTTGTTCACCATCCATCCGAGGTCAGTTTTGAACAAATAATAGCTTGTTGGAAAGGTTGAAACGTCTACTTTAATTTTCTTTTTTACGAAATAGCAAATAAATAGTAGAACTATGTCAAAAATAGGGCCAAAGTAGACTGCTCACCAACTGTGACAGCAGTTTTCAGGAAAGTAGTGTTCGAGGCAACTTTGGAGCACCAGTTGAAGTGGATAAGAGCATTGGATCAAGTTGAACTTTGGAGTGATTAAAGCTCACTTTGAGGACTAAAATAAGGTATAAGTTTTGAACCATAACCCTTTGTGAATATGATTTACCATGCTTGCCAATATGCCTCGTTGGTTAGGTGTTGTGGACTTTGAAAAATTTTCAGAACATCCTCAAGCACACCATGTTTTGGAGTAATGCTTAAGAGCAAATATGAGTAGGGTTCCTTACTATTTTGAGTGAGACTTATTTAATCAGGATTTCAGAGCCTAAACTCTTGCAAAAATAGCAAGGAATGGCCTCGGATTAGTATTGGGACCTAGGATAGATAAGCACTCAAAAACCATAGGGGATTAAACCATACAATAATCTGTTACATGAACAGAAAAGTAAGGGATTAGTTGACTGACCAACTGAAGGCAATTTGAGCTGAAATTTGGCAAAAATGTCCCTGGATATGTCAATGGTACGTGTGCCAAATTTCAGGGCATTCTGAAATTGGAAAGTAGGTTAGTAAATCCACTAAGTGACTGCCTATCACAGGGTATACGGGATTCTTATAATCTCTGTTATTACACCTAGAAACCCTAGTAAGTGAAGTTCAAAAATCACGAAATAAAATTATAGTGAAATCTTAGATAGAATAGATCAAATCTAAAAATTTTCACACAAATCCAACGGTTGGATGGATCACAGAAAATTTGGAAAATTTACTGCCAGGAAGTGTGAACCCAGAAGTCCCTGTGATTCAACTGAAAATTCTGAGATTAAATTAGATAGGCAAAGCTCTATGGATTGAGCAGAAATTCGGTGGAGTGATTCCTAAGTATTTCTAGTTTATGCCTACCAAATTCAGAGCAATATGATATGGATAAGCGGGTCAAATTTGGCAAACAGTCACTGTCTATCATACAGAACCCGAGAACACATAGTCCCTAAAATCTTAGCTAAAACTATTATCACATGAAGTCCTAAAATCATGATTTAAAACGCTAGGGAAGGTTTAAGGAGTCTAGAATAGATCTGAAAAATTTGATGCAAATTTGATGTAGGGATTGCCCGCAGAAAAATTGGAAAAATTGTTGCGCAGTTAGAGCCTTAACCTAAAAATGTGACTAAGTGTTGGGATTTAAGATTTTGGACCAAATTTGGCCCTTTTGACCCAACCTTGACCCAAATGGCCTATGTTGGCCCAATTTGGGCACAAATTGACCTAATATGACTAGGATGATCTCATTGACCAGAGTTGACTAGGTTTGACCGATTGACCGAAATGGTTCGAGTCGATCGAAACTAAGTAGGGACAGTGATATTAGATATTGGGCCACTGTACAGATAGAACTGAGATTTGAGTTTTGAATGATGCAGATTCGAGAGGGTATAGCGGGGCTGGGCCGGTTGTTGATGGGACATCGGTACACAGGACCTGAGATAAGTAGTTTGACTCAGGTGTTTTTATGACTTTTATTTCTTGCATAAAACTTGTGTGAAATGACATGGTTTGAATGGTTTCACGGGACTTAGATACATCTGGTTGATTTTGAGATATGTAGATGTACACGGGTAGTGAGACCAGAGGCTCAAGGTCCGAGTGCAGGGTCAGGGTATACGATGAGATAAGACTCGAGGTCCGAGTACAGGGTTAGGGTACTCGAGGGGTACGCCTAGCTTACGACCTGCTCAAGTGGCCAATATGCCTGACCTACGACCCGCTCGAGTGATGACCATAAGTTGGGTTTTGTTGAGCTAACCTAGCCTAGATACATTTTTAATTGGCATGAATTTAAGATCGTTTTTTTTTAAACCGTTGCACTATTTATAATTGTTTTCATACTATGTCATGTTTTCGAATGTTACATCATTTTATTGCTCATGCATACATGCATTGTTTTGGAATATTGGTTATGGTTGACATGCTGATCTTTCTACTCGCTGAGCCACGTGGATTTTAGGCTCACTACTCTATTACCATTTAAGGTTCTTTAGTGGCAAATAAGGGAAAAGGCATAGTGATTACCTAATTCCCTAACGACTTATGTCTCAGTTTCTTTTTGGCCTTCTCCTTTTCATTTGAGGTTGGTCATTGTTGTACTAGTCCAAATGGTTAGATATGTATTTTGGACAAAACTAATGTAAATGAAATGCTTCTGTTTTAGATTGTTGTTTACTTTTGCTTTTAATTGTTCCAAATATTCTGATATCATCCGATCGTATGAGATTTGCAAAGGGCTTAACAGTGGTCAGGCCAACTCGTCTTGGTGAGAGGGTTCGTCAGGCCACTGTGCCAGTTGGGCCGCCCTTGACTTAGAGCAAGGGGTCCCGATAACGGGTTTCTTTATAATCGCTGGTATGGGACAGTGGAATATAGTAGGCTCAGGAACCTTAGTTATCAAGCAATTTGTGAAATTGTTTGAATGTGACTCTGTTCTGGGTGAAAGCCTAAGTGGAAAGGGTAAAGTGGTATTGGACACTTGAACCTGAAAGCTTAGGTGAAAACTTAGAAACTTGTTGTGCTAGCTTGATTGTATGATTGTGTGATATACATGCTTTACTGCTTATTTGCTTTAAGACCAAATCCTGTACCAATGCATGAAAAGAACCTAGAAGAAAAACCTTTAAGACACTGAACAAATTGAGGACCTAGAAACAAGAATTAGAGTCATGACAGTACGAACATTTGACGAGGCAAATACTGACAAGGTGTTAAATTTATAGACGATGGCTAGGACAAGAAGGTACCCTATTCGATCTACCACCTATGATGAGACTGAGCCACAAGAATAGGAAATGCCTGCTAGAATGGAGGCACGGATGGAGGCCATGATGAATGAGATATCGCAGAGGTACTGGATCAACTATTGAGGGTATTTCCACAGATAATCTCTCATGTGGTTCCTCAGCCTTGAGTACCTGAACCCACCCAGGTTCAACAACTAGCACAGTTGCCCAGGATCTCAAACTTCAGAGGGCCCAGGAGGCTTTTGATGATGAGAAACAGAGAAAGATGCTGATAAAGCTACAAAAGCTCCACCCTCCTTCATTCAATGGTATTACATATTGCATTTCGGCAGGCCACTGGTACTAGGAGATGGAGAAAATTCTCAATGTACTGAAGGTAACTGGGTCAAGATGGGTGACATTGGCTACACACCACTTCAAAGAACTAGCCAGAAGTTGGTGACAAATGATGAGGATAGACCCTAATACAGATATTGATACTATGAGCTGGGAGAACTTCATAGAGATCTTCTATGGAAAGTTTTTTTCAGAAGCGACTTTGGGCAAGCTACAGGAGGAGTTTGTTCAACTGAATCATAAGGACATGACCGTAGCTGAATATGAGAGGAAGTTCACTGAACTGGCCAAATTCTTACCAAATCTGATTAGGGAGGAGAAAAGGAAGACATATCGATTTGCATAAGGTCTCAAGATGGAGATTTGAAAGATAGCAATGACTCTGGGCCTAAAGACATACAAAGACATTGTGGAAAAGGCTCTAACTCTAGAACAAGAACTCAACTTGGAACAAATGTTGAAGGGGAAGAATAAGAGGCCCGGGAATGAAAATAATCAAGGGGCTCAAAAGAAAAGTGAGAATTGTGGGAAAGTACCCCAAAGACAGGGGCAGAATAAGACGAGTCAAGATAAATAGCAAAGAGACAAGGGTTATGCTACGTGTGCAAACAGAGATGCCATATAACAAGAAATTGCCTGACTGCACTAGCTTAAGCTTAGTAGCAACACCAGAACACTTAGGGAGGAGGTTAGAACGGTCGTCCTCAAGTCAAACAACAGCAATAGAACGCCAATCATAGGTAAAACCAAGGCTGTGGTCATAACCAAGCTAGAGTGTTTGTTGTTGAGACTCATGAAGACTCAGTCCCTACAGTGTAAGGTATGTTCCTGTTATTCAATGTTGTTATCAAACTATTGTTTGACTTAGGTGCCTCAAAATCGTTTATTTCCGAGAAATTAGCTGATAGGTTATAACTTGTAACAAAAACACTACCCATAACTTTGAATGTGTCCACACCAATAGGGACCACTGTGACTTCAAAAAGAATTTGTAGTTGTGACCTAAGGTTTGGGGATAAACTCTTAATGGTTGATCTATGTACTTTACCTTTCTATGGCTATGACGTAATCTTGGGCATGGATTGGTTAGACTAGTACCAAGCCCAAATAAATTGTCCTAAGAGACGAGTGACCCTAACCCTACCTTTTGGAGAAACCAATAGGTCAATGGGGATATGCAGCGACTACCGAAGAATCCAACCTTTAGCCATGATGAACTGCTTAAGGCAGAAAAATGAGTTCGAGGAACTCTCTAAAGAAGAATCCGTTGAATTAAAGAAAATCCAAGACCTAACAATGGTTAGTGAGTACGAGAATGTGTTTCCAGACGACTTACCCGAACTACCACCTGCTAGAGAATTAGAGTTCAAGATTGAACTTCACCCTAGAACCAACCGTATAGCTATACCTCTTTACAGAATGGCACCAGTAGAACTAATAGAGTTGAGACTTCAACTCGACGAGCTCCAAGAGAAAGGTTTTATCAAGCCAAGTGAGTCACCTTGGGGAGCTCTTGTATTGTTCGTGAAGAAGAAAGATGGTTCCATGAAACTATGTGTCGACTATCAGAAGCCGAACCAAGCTATAGTAAAGAATAAGTACCCTCTACCAAGGATCGATGACCTATTCGATTAATTGAGAAGAGCCACTCATTTCTCAAAAATTGATCTTAGGCCATGTTATTATCAGTTGAGAATAAGAGAGTCCAACATATACAAGACAACCTTTAGAACAAGATACTAACATTTTGAGTTCACTGTGATGCCCTTTGGTTTGATCAATGCACCAGCAGCATTCATAGATTTAATGAACCGAGTGTTTAGTCAATACCTTGACCAGTTTGTAGTGGTATTTGTGGATGACATCCTGATTTACTCAAAGACAGAAGCTGAACACTTGGAACACTTGTGAATAGTGTTGCAGACCCTCAGAAGGCATCAGTTATATGCCAAGTTCAGCAAGTGTGAATTATGGATGAAGACGGTCAAGTTCCTTAGCCATGTAGTATCAGAGGAAGGCATCTCTGTAGATCCGAAGAAGGTGGAGGCTGTCGTAAATTGGAAGCAACCAAAGACGGTTACAGAGTCAGAAGTTTTTTAGGCCTAGCAAGATACTACAGAAGGTTCATCCAAGACTTCTCTTAACTAGCAGAACCTATGACCAAGCTAACCAGGAAAGGAATTAAGTTCAATTGGGATGATAAGTGCAAACAATCATTCTAAGAACTGAGGAAGAGATTGACTATGGCCCCTATCCTAGCTACTCCAACCCATGGCGTTGCCTTTGCCCTTTATACCAATGCATCACTAAGTTGACTAGGAGCAGTATTGATACAAGAAAGACAAGTAGTCGCTTATGCCTCGCGACAGCTGAAAATCCATGAGAAAAACTACCTTACTCGTGACCTGGAGTTAGCAGCCATTGTATTTGCCCTGAAGATTTGGAGACACTGCCTGTATGGTAAGAAATTTGATCTGTTTTAAGATAACAAGAGCTTAAAGTACATCTACAGCCAAAAGGAGTTGAACCTTAGGCAACGGAGATGGATGGAGTTCTTGAAAGACTATGATTTTCAACTACACTACCATCCGAGGAAAACCAATGTAGTAGTTGATGCCTTGAGTAGGAAGTTCAACAAACAGGAGGAAGAGAAAGGCCAAATGTACCAGTTGATTGATGACTTTAAGCTAGGTGTGACTCTAAATAAAAAGCAAGCCTACCTCTACCCTATGTCTTTCCAACCGGATCTTCTGCACCAAATCAAGGATGAACAAAGGCAAGACAAATGGCTTACCAGTCTGATCGAAGGAGTTACACAAGGCAAGCATGCTAACTTCAAGTTAGATGCTAAAAATATCCTAAGGCTCAAGGAAAGGATATGTGTACCTTAGAATGGACAGAGTAAGTAGACCATACTGGATGAGGCTAATCAGACTAAGTATACGATGCATCTAGGTGGAGATAAGATGTGTCAAAATCTTAGAAAGGCTTACTGGTGGAGAGGGATGAAAAGAGATGTGGCTAAGTGTGTTTTTAAATGCTTAACCTGTCAACGAATAAAAGCAGAACACTGAAAATTCTATAGATTGTTACAACCACTCCCTATCCCTGAATGGAAGTGGGATAACATTGTCATAGATTTTGTTAGTGGTTTGCCTAAGAATTAGAAAGGAGAGGATACTATTTAGGTGATTGTGGATCGCCTCACCAAAGTGGCTCATTTCCTGCCAATTAGACCCACATACAAAATTATTAAGCTGAGAGAACTATATGTGAAAGAGATATTAAGGTTGCATGGTTTGCCCAAGACGATAGTATCTAACCAAGACTCTCGCTTCACTTCTCAGATCTGGCAGAGCCTACAGAAGGAGTTGGGTACTAAAATCACCATGAGCACTGTTTTTCATCCTCATACAGATGGGCAATCTGAGAGAGTTATCCAGACCTTAGAAGATATGTTGAGATCTTGTGTTCTGGACTTTTAAGGAAACTAAAGCAAGTACCTACACTTAGCAGAGTTTGCCTATAACAATAGTTACCAGGCAAGCATCAAGATGGTTCCATATGAGGCTCTGTATGGAAGGCTCTGCAGATCACCAACCTGTTAGGCTGAACTTGAAGATCATGTTCTTATTAGGCTAGACTTGGTAGAAAAAATGAACAACCAAGTCAAATTAATATAAAAGAGGTTGGTTATAGCTCAGAGTCATCAAAAGAGCTATGATGACAAGAGAAGGAGACCCCTAAAGTTTTAAGTAGGGGACAAAGTATTTTTAAGAATCAGTTTTCAGAAAGGTATTAAGAGGTTCAAATTCAAGGGGAAGTTATCACCGAGATTTGTTGGACCCTTTGAAATACTTAGGAGGATCAAGGAATGTGTTTATAAGTTAAAGCTAGCAAACTGAATGACCTTAACCCACAATGTGTTCCAAATGTCAATGTTGAGAAAGTATGAACCAGACCCTTCTCACATCATCCATTGGAAAGAAGTAAATGTTCAAGAGGATGCCACTTATGAAGAAGTGACAATTAGAATCCTTGATAACACGGTATAAAACCTGAGAACTAAGAATATTTCCTTAGTTAAAGTGTTGTGGCAACATTATGGAGTGGAAGCGGCCACCTAAGAGCTAGAAAATGAAATGAATACCAAGTACCCATATCTGTTTACTAGAAATCCATGAATAAGTACAAATTTCGAAGAAGAAATTCCTTTTAAAGGGGTAGAAATGTAACACCTATGAATTTTGTACGAATTGCAAATAAAATATTTTTTTTCCAAAATAAAAACTATGTATACTCTAAAGTATGAAATAAATTAAATTAATTGAAAATTTTGGTATCTGAGAATAAATGATAGAAAAAAAAATACACACACACACACAGATATATAT
>JAJIYU010019370.1:0-10815 GCA_030144865.1 Tinospora cordifolia | reverse complement strand
TAATATATTTTAAAATATTGTATAGTAATGTAAAAAGCCCATCAAAGTAAGTACTCTGGAATTTGATTCTCTCTAGCTTTGCATCTTCTTTTCTTTCCCATTCTTCTTTTTTATTTTTATTTTGAAAAAATTATAAAAAATATCAGATTTTAAAACTTAATAATATGAAATATACGACTTTTTACTTTATTACACCAATACCATATATTGTTAAACAATATCACAAATACCAGATTATATATTTTTATGCCATTAGGTTTGACGAAAGAAGAAGCTCGGCGGTGCACCATAAAATAAATCTGATTCAAGAAGGTTCGATGGCCATCAAATGACAGAGAACGGGGAAGAAGAATCAGCTTTCAATTCGCAGAAGATGCAGCGACCAGAGCTTGCTTTCAGCACTTGGCGCAGAAGATGCAGCGACCAGAGCCTGATTTCAGCACTTGGCGCACTTGCTGCTCTAACACTCCCAAGAAGAAGGACAACATTTTCTTCCTGCTTCTAATTCTGCTGCTGCTTCTTCTTCTTCTTCGATTGCTGAACTTTTGCAAATGCGATCGAACAGATCAATCTGATCGGTCTGTTCCATTACATAGAATAGACTGATCGATGAGATCGGTCGGTTACCGGTGGCGTGAAGAAGCCCGCAAGTTCTAGCACCAATCAACCTCAAGCACCAAATGCTAATCGACTTCAAGCACCGCCTCTGCTTTTCCTTGTTGTTGCAGCTTGCCGCGCTACCAGTGCCACTGCTACCATTGCTTTGATCACCGCTGTGCCCTGTGCTCTCAAGCAAAACTAGCCGCTCCTCTGCTTGTTCTTCTTCATCGACGTTTTGTACAGAAGAGGAAGAAGATCATCAATGAGCAACAATGTGGTGCTGAAACGATCAACGCAACACTCTAGCCAAAAAACCTCGTCGAAAACCTCTCTAGATTTTCGTTAGCTAGGCGACAAGATTAGATCACTGGCATCAAAATCATCCAAATCCAAAATCTTCATTGCTCTAATCCTATATCACTCGTCGGATCTAAAAGCTATACATCTTCTCCCTCTGCATCTCCAACACGTCTTCTCTCATGTCAATCTCTGATCTCAGCCCTCGCGTCATAATCCTCTCTGTATACCCCCACTCTGTCCACTCTGCCGACGCTCTGAGCTTCCCCATTGGATTCGTGGATTACGTGGAAGCAAATGGGATTTTCGTGTTGGGGATTTGTTACGGTTTGCAGCAAAAGCTTGGTGGTGAAGTTAAAGATGGAGAGAAGTAGGAGTATGGGAGGATGGAGATCGAGGTTTAGAGAGGTTTTGGTTTGTTTGGGTCAAAGGAGGTCACCATAGCTTGATGGATAGCTTGTTGATTCGAAGTTGTTGGATCTTCTTCTTGATCTTCTTCTTCTTTGTTGTTGTTAACAGGGTTTGCTTCATTAATGTTATACCAATGTTATATCTAACTTTTGTTAATACTGTAGAGATGTTAATTGAAAAAATCATTGTATACCAATAGGTTATTGGGATGGTTATAGATTATGTATTATTGTATACTATTTTTAAAGATTATACACATTATATCTTTTTTTATATCATTGGTATACCAGTGTTGTACCATCGTTGTAAGTTTAATATACCTAATTTTTATTATATATCAATAATATATTAATGTTATATTGACATTATATCAATATATATATATTTAGTATATTTACTTTGTTATTGTATACCAACAGTATGTTAAAGTTATACGAATATATACATATCAATAATATATAAAAATTATACTATTTATTGTAGAATAGTGTATATTTTATTATGTACTAATAATATACTATTGTTATACCAATAATACACGTTCAGTATATCTAATTTCAGTTTTCATAAAAATTCTATTTAAAAACAAATTTTGATATTTTTGACATTAAGTTTCTGATATATGTATAAAAATGAGAATAGTGGTATTTATGTAATTATTTTTCTTTCTTGTATAGAAATGTGCTTTTCCCTTTTATTTTTACACATTGATCCGCAATCTTTTGGATTTAATATTTGTGTTCAATCTCTGATGTTAGATCATATATCAAATATTGTCAACATAGACATACTAAAATACAATCAAAGACTCAGACAACATGACAACTTATAAGGCTAAACCTTTATTATCAACTTAAAAAACCATCGTCTAAGAGATATCAATTGATAGTATCATATAACTATAATCCTACTCGATATGAGACTACATAATGCATGAACAAATTGTAAGACGTCAATCATCATAAAATATTTAAAATTATACCTTAATGTCATGGATATGGATACTATTTAATGCATTATGTTTACTAAGAAGATATGAGAAGTTTATTAGCTCTTAACATCACTTAATTCTGCTAGAATATAACTACTATATGATCAAAGACTCATAAGTTAGACATGTGAAGCAACAGATTGTTCAATAACTACTAACAATCCTTTAATAATAAATTCCAGTGGAAGAAAAGAATTTATGCAGCCAATTATAATAGTTAGAGATTATTTTTTAGGAAAGATACAATGTCATTCTGTAGTCGTATACTCAACTTTATTAACATACTCTTAGTTGTATTGCATATTAACATTATTATATATATTCTACATATGTTTTGCATGAGTTTCGGTAAGAAATAAGACATATTTCTTTATAATTAGATGCATTATCATTTATATTAGTATTGCATGTTATTTATACATTTAGAGAATTTCAATATGGTTTTAAGTGTTTACATTTGTGATTTAACGTCCGATGAAGGTTTTCTATTGTTTGTGCAGGTTTAAGTCGATTAAAAATGGACATACACATAAGAAACAAGTTGAAAACGATGGCCAAAGCTCACAAAACACACGTAACAACAAAAACTAGCAAAACATAAGTGGCAACCATGCACTATTAAAGTAATGCGGGAGAAATTAGCGAATCGTATGTGGAAATTTTGAATTTTTGGCATACCGTGTTGCCATGGTCCTGTACCGCGATATTGTGATTAGGGGTTCATTTTTAGGGGTTTATTTTATGTTTTACACGAGTCTTAAAAGAGCAAATAAATAGACTTATGTATTAGGGTTTTTCATTATTCAGTTGTTAGTTTTATTTGTTGTTGATGGTCAGAGCAGAGTGGAGAGCAAAACAAGGGAGAAGACGAAGAACAAGATCAAATCTATAGAGTATGATCTTTGATTTATTTAATTCTTTGTGTTGTGAACTAGATATAATGTCTGGCTAAGTTCTTTTAAATTCTAGGATGTAATTTAGATTATAGGACCCTTTGATTCTTGATTTTGATTAATTTATTTAAAGGTATTGTTTTATACTCTATATTCTTAATGCCTTTTATTGACTAATCATTTATAAACTGATTTCAAATTGTTAAATTAACTCGAAAGAGAAGCTTAACTATTGGACAATCAGAATATAGACATGGAAGAATCAATTGATTGAGAGATTGTTGATTCTAAGGAGATTGCACGCGAATATTGTGTTTATTGCATTAGTTTGTAAATTGTACGCTTCGAGAGGGAGTATTAAGAAAGAGACTAATACGAATTAAGGCGCATCAAGAAAAGGTTTTGATGATTAGTTATAACTACAAAATAAGAATTAAATTAATTGAAATAAAGATTAAAGGTGAATACATATTATCCTAGAATCTTTTTCGACACAATTTTAAAATCAACAATCGTTTATTTTCAATTTGAATTTAGTTTAAAACATTCAAACTTTAATTTTGAGCCTTAATAAATTGATACTGAAATTAAATTAGAATTTGAGATTATTAGTCATAAACCGTTCCTTGAGAATGATATTTAGTATCTTATCTTATATTATTCGATCATGTGCACTTGCAGTGATCTCAACACATACCATAATCTTAGAGGAAGTCTACTTGTTCTTTATCCCCTAAATCCCCTCACCTATTTAGAAAGATATATAATTAATTCAAGGGAAAGACAGTAGAATAGTTGGTTATTTGTCTTTTCCATTTATTTTTCCTTAAAGTGTGCTAGAAAATAATGGATTTTTTTTTAATAGAATAAGAGAACTTATGGGTTTCAAAGCCATCTTTTAAATGAATCAGGCAATTCTATGTTAACATTCACCAAAAAAAAAAAGACTTCATTGAATTATATTTTTGTGATGGGTTTCTTAATTAATAGTTTCACTCCATCAAGAAAACGTGATGAATTTGAATTCCTAAGCGAGGGAAGGGGAAGAATCCGAATCATCTATTCTTATAAGATAAATGCGAGACTTGGAACTGGTTGATGATGTGTACCATTACCAAATATAAACATATTATTAAAATGTCGTAAGAGTTTAAATTCGCATTAAAAGGATACCATATACAATAATAATAATAGTAATAATAATAATAATAATAAACTAAAAACTAAAGACAAGCATAATAAAGATGATTTCCCCAATAATAATTCTGTGATCGCCTATCTAAATATTTCTTGACACTGTCTCTTTTAACAAAATTCCTTTTGCGCAATGGTCAAAAAGGGTGGTCTGGTTTTGAATAGCTTTTTCACTTTTCTATGTTAATTTTTATCAATAAGTCTCATAAGTGGCAAACATTTCAACATGTTCATGTGATACCTACTTAAGCTTTTTTAATTTTATATAATATTTGTGCATGTGTTTAATAAATGCCAATGTAAGTGAAAGAATTGTAATCCCAAATGCAATTAATCTATGGGTGTTTATTCATTTTTATACTCTAATGGGCTGTTTAGCATGTAGAAAATGATCAGATAAAAATCAATTTCATTCTAATTTAGTATTTGGTTACAATGGAATTCAATAAAAATAAAAATGAATCCACATTTGTATTTCACCTTTATATGATTATCCAAATTCACCAATTTTTGTAGAATTAATTATGAAAATTATTATTATTTTTTTATTTTTATCTTTTTATCTTTTTTTATTTTTTATTTTTGTTTCTATTCAGATTCAACAGGTCACAAACATTAAATACATAGAGCTAAGATAACACTATCTCAAAATACATATACACATGAAAAAAGAAAAATGGTCATCATTCAAGACATATATGATAATTACTTTAAGATGGGTATTTCAATCTCTTGAATTATACCTAAGATACCTAAGATTTCATCCATAAACAGACATTCCTTCAACATTTATCATTGAAACCTGACGTGAATATCAAAAAGCGATGGCATCTATGTGTAGCTCTAAAATTGAGGCAGGTGTTCACGTTGATGTGGCAAAGCTCTGTGCCATACGGTTCTTAAGCCAGATTTAAATATGGAACTTATCCCATTCCCTTGCAACACCAGGCATTCAAAGCCACTATATATAGTTTCACTCTTGTTTGGTTTTAATGGGTAGGTGACGAAAAGGGAATTGCTGAGGCAAGTTTGCTTTGGCCTACCACAAAAAAGTTTGCCTTCTACCATAGGGTGACGATAAAAAATATTAGCAAATTAAAAGCTTGTTTTACAGGTAAGCTTGTTCATCATTTTCAATCCCTCTTGAGAGTGGAACTTTCAGAAAATGAGAGAATTATAGCAAAAATTTATGACAGAATCTGATGTAATCTTCTCTTAAAATGACCTTATATTTCTTGTCTTTCATTGATGAGATAACTTAGATTTTCCAGCCTTGAAGATGATTCTGTTGTGGCATCAAACTAATGGATTTGGTGTTGGAAAGGCCCCTTTTCTCCTTTATTTTCTTTCTTTATCTAGATAACAGAAAAAGATCACCGTCACTAAGGTCAGGCTCTACGTCAAAAGCTTTATTGCACCACCCAAAATCATTATCTTCATTAAAATGCTGACTCAGAACCACGCAAGGATCATATGGGTGTGTTTCTTCTGTTTGAAAAAATGCATGACACAATTGCACATTTGAAGGAAAAAAAAAATTGAGAAGAAGAAAAATTCAACCCCAGATCCAATAGCAAGTGGGTTTGGTTTCTGCTTACAGAGGATTAACAGATATAACCATAGATTTAACATGTTCGGTATGGAAATTTATCATCTTTCCATTGACTTCTATGAAGAAATTTTGCATTTAGGTCACATGATTTTGCTAAGAAACTACAACCCTTTTGGATTTTAGTATGACTTGACTAATTCCCTTTGATTTTATACTTCGAAAATTTTTGTTTATCAAGAATTATGGTGGCTTAACAGAAAAAAAAAAAAAAGAAAAGAAAATGATGGCTTTAATTTTATCAAAGTCTTAAAAGATTTGACTAATAAGAAATTAGGAAGGAGGAATACTTGGGCCTACATCCCTACTATTTTGAAAAGTCTATTGAGGTGTACCAACCGTTGGAATTTATTTTATTTTTCTTACGTGTTCATGTCTATGCCTTTTATCTTCTTGGTGACCTATGAATGACTCTGCAAACAAAAGGTTGTGGGACTTTTCTTCCTTATAAATACAACCACCAATATCTTCCTTCGACATTACTAGCGTCTTCATTCTTTCATCTCCAAGCATTCAAGAAATTCTAATTTCTATAGCCTCTTTTAACAGGCTCTTGCAGAAGTTTTGAATTTCATTCATCATGAAGAACCCAATTCCAGATCAAGTTATTGGTGTTCCAATCTCCTTTGCCCGGGGAATGTGTGAACATGGTAAAACATTTTCTCATATTGTTTTTTAACAATATCTATACACTTTGATCCATCTTATAGAGTAACTGGAAGATTAATTTTTTTTTTCATGTTTGAATTATAGTGAAATTGGGGCCCAAAATATCTGAAACTGTGAAGGGAAAGTTGAGCTGGGGAGCTAGGCTTGTACAAGGAGGAGGAATTCAAAGGGTGTTCAGGCAGCTATTCAGTGTTGAAGAAAGAGAGAAGTTATTGAAAGTTTCCCAGTGTTATTTATCAACAACAGCTGGTCCTATCGCCGGGCTCCTTTTTATCTCTACCGAAAAAATTGCCTTTTGTAGTGAGAGATCTCTTAGATTCACCTGTTCAACTGGAGAGTTTGTGAGAACGCATTACAAGGTAAAACTAGCAAGGCAATTCTTCAATTTAATGGATTTATTGAGTTCTGTTTTGTTCAATGAGCTCATATACAAACAAATGTTATTTGTCTTGTGCAATTGCAGGTAATGATTCCCTTGAGGAAGATAGAAAGAGTAATTCAAAGTCAGAACATGAAGAATTCAAGAGAAAAGTACATGGAAATAGTTACAGTTGACAATTTTGACTTCTGGTTTATGGGATTTGTAAATTATCAGAAAGCTTTCAAGCATCTTCAACAAGCCATTTCTATGTCTTCCATGAGGTAGAAACTATGAATAACGGGATTCGAAGAAAAATCCTGTTCTCTCCTTTTGGTTCATGTTGATGTTTTTGTACAAAGTAAACAAAGCTTCAGAAACCAAATACTTCTTGTATAGCTGTGGATTACAATCAATTCTTATTGTAACGCCAATTCTCGTACATCAGTATAATCTATTTTTATTAGTTTCTTGGTGTAAAATACTTCTCATGTCCTTTAAAAAAAAGTATAGGATTGATGCAACCCATGAGCTTTTCTTGTATGTGTGATCATTGGTCAATGTTATTGAATACGTAGAAGGAAAATGTTTAGGATGCCACCTAGAAAATCACTAGTTCTTCCATACGAAACAAATGAAGCATGAACTAATATTTTGACCAAAGCTTCTCCACTGGCCTTTGAAAAATAGGAAGCTTCTCATAGACCTTTGACTAAATTGCTGTTCCCTATAAAAAATGAATAAGCACTATTTGTTATTAACTTCAGTCCAACTTTGCCATGTAAGCCCGTTTACAAACCGTAATCTTTGGCCCCATATATTAAGGGTCAAATTTCATTTTGGCTCAACTAAGCTCTTTTCCCCAAATGCATAGGATCCGTTGCATGAATCTTTTTCCTCCACTCCATTTAGTATGAGATTTATGAAGTCTAATTTATCAAATTTATATCATAATTGATATGACAAATTTTTGCGCTAGTTGTCAACTAACAAACACAACCTTGTTTTATTCAAACTTGAAAATTGTAATATCACAAAAGTTGATAAATCACTTTTAGAATTTAGGAAATTGTTAAGTCATAATTATGAAACATACATAGAAATAAACTTAGGATAAATAAAAATAATAGAAAACATGAAGATATTAAGAAAATGAGAAAAAAATAGCACAAAGACCTGATTATCGCGGTAATGATACAAATACCGTGTTAATGCCAAGAAACTCAGAAAACACAGAATATTGGGCATCATTCTGGTTACCGCAGTAATGCTTAGAAAATTAAAAATTTATACATTGAAATTACTGCGGTAATGTGCCAAAACCCTAATTATCGATGTGTTAATCACGTGATTATCGCAGTAATTGGAACATTTACTATGGTAATACATGAAAATTATATATATGGAAGACGTATGCCGAAACCCTAAGCAGCTGCCACCAGTCGAGTTTTATTCTTCTCAGACATGTTCTAGAGTGCCCCTAACTTATTCCAACCCTTTTCAAACAGTCTCACAGACAAGAAACGAAAGGAAACTGCATAACAATGAAGAACCTAATTGCTGAGATTTTAAAGAACGAATTACACACGAGGTAAGACATCCATTTCAGATGAAATGCAGGTATTTCCGTCACTATTTTGCGTTGTCTAAGAAATACGTGTTTATTTTGATGTAACATTCATTTGAAAGTGTTTGAGACACCCTTGTGATGAGAACGAAGGAAGGAGTCAATATAATGCTTGGTTAAGTTTAGTATTAGTGTGTTGAATCATTGGGAATGAGAGGACGAGAAGGAAACTCACATGAAGATTCAGTTTTCGAAAAAAAAATCGCGTAATTTCCTCGATAGCGCAATACAATCAAAGAGTTCCTCTTGGGTTACCGCAGTAATGCGTATTGCCTAATCTAGCGACCACAGTAATGCATCTCAAACCTTATTTTCAAGTTTCAGGCACACATATAAGTTACCGCGATGGTTCCCTTTCCTACTACAGTACACAGAGGAAAGACATCACAGTACATGACTGTTATGACCCTTGTACACATCATATGCCTTATAGATTAGGGGATTATTATACTAAAGTTTGAAAACAATGAATTCTTCAATTCCTAAGGATATATTGGATCTTAGGTAGAGGATTCTAAATCATTAAGGTAAAAGTAATGACAAGTGGAGCGAAATAACAAATAGAAGTAATTACTTTGCTCCTTAGTGTTATTTGTATTTTAAATGCTGAACATGATATGTGTTTATATTTGTTGAATGCATAGAAGCATATCAGGAAATTATTTGAATGATGCATGATTGACATGATTCCACAAGTACGGTATGATATGAGTTGCATACTCTACTAATATATATGTATTTTTATGACATGAAATGATTATTGTCATATTTAGATTTTCATGAGATAATCAGCATGATTGAGTTACTGTACAATTATTTGTTCTATATGATGAAATGATAACTGTGTTTGTCATGAGATCTTTATAACATTCAAGCAAAGATAAGTTAAAAATTGAATCACGTACTGTCACAGTGGTCCAAAGGGGATCACTATGGGTGTTCTCATGATTAAAACAATAGATTCGTCCTTAGTTTTTGATAGAATGACGAGTGTGACCCTAGTTCTTAATAATGGAATGAGGATTGTGTCCCTCGTTCTTGGGTTGGGTAATGGGTGTGTCTCCCTGTTCCATGAGAATTTGACATATATTGCACTTCCCCTCTTTTCGTTTAATAAGATCATGATGAGAGAATATCAGGTTAGGCCCTTCAATCTAATTAACGACTGTTGTTGATAACTTAATATTTGAAATGTCTAATGTTTGATAAGTGGTTCCATATTTTGTATTTGATTTAAATAATGTTATTAATGTACTATATATGATTTACTGGGCTCTCGAGCTCACCTCACATTTTTATTTTAGATGATCTTTGAGACACTTCAAGTTACAGTACGTCTGAGTGTTATTTAGATATTCATAGACCTAACTAGAGAGTTTGTGATTTGATTTGTTTTATTTTTGTTCATGAACATTAGTCGAATTGGGCGGATAACCCCTTGTTATTGATTTTGTCTTCATGTGTTTAGGAGTTGGTATTGGCCACATGGGCCTGTTTTTAGACTATTACTTGAACACTTTATGATTAGTTTTATTCAGTTTAATACATGAATTTTGATGAGATTTATTATATTTTATCTCTTGGTGTATCCGTGAGACTGATGGATGATTCACATTTGATTATAATGAGACGAGTAGGATGATAGGATCAATAACATCATAGTTCTCGGCGGTTAACACGTGTAGTGTCTCGACAATATATTTAATGACTTATTGGCTCTCCTCTCCATACGTGACCTCAATGTGACAGAATGAAAGGACCAAAAATTGGAGTGTTATAGAAATGATTGTTTCTAAGGATGGCACAAGCATTGTTAAATATTATCCAACCTACCAACCTCAAGTAAACAACATCCTTTCCCCACTTTATGGCGTTAGCTACATTAATATGTAATCTTCACTCTTCTATATGCATTAAAGGCATTGGTGAAATCCTTTGCTTAGTTTGATTTGATGGATTCCTGTTCATTGATGATTTTGCAAAGTTTTATAGTGATTATCAACTATAAAATGCAAAACCCCTTAACTTCAGCTTGAGACGGGTTGAATATAAAGTAAAATAGATAAGCACTCATCATTGCCCCAATGTAAAATAGAATTAAGAAAGATTAATTTCATTCCAATACTTTTGTCTTTGATCCAAGCAATCCAAGCATTATCATATATT
>JAJIYU010019369.1:0-10849 GCA_030144865.1 Tinospora cordifolia | reverse complement strand
TCAAGCCTCTCACTTAACTATCCAACTCCCATCCTACCATATCATTTCATTCCTTCTCACCATAATACCAACCGTCCCACTTGATTTGTTTTATATACATATATATATATATAATATCTTGCTTCTGAGTTTGTGGCCCAAATAGGTTCAACGTCCTTCATCAATCTAGAAATAATGTTTTTTATTTTTTTTTCAATTTCTCATACTAACATAAAGGTATATATATATATATATATATATATATATATATCTCCATGTAAGTATAAACACATATTGGTTTTATTATTATTATTATTATTATTATTATTATTATTATTTTGTTCTAATCCATTTTACCCCATATAAAAGGCAAATAAAATCAAACATATATATACTAATATGATTATCTATTATACCTTTTTATAATTTATTACATTATATAATTTTTTTTTCACGTGATATTATTATACATGTATGTACATGTATAATACTTGCTTACATACACATATTCACATTTACGTGTTATAAAAATTCAGGTTGTTACACTGTGTGATGGTTTTAACTCAAAGTTCACCTTTCAAAGTCCATAAGGTGTTTGAGTCGAGCAGGTTGGCCCTAAGTCCTTTTGTCAAATTTTAAAGTTATTTCTATGGTAATATATATTAATGTTTTGTAACTCTTGAATCTTTAATTATCAAATATATGATGTTGATTTATTTATGTTTATGATTTTACTTGTTTATTATGAAATTAGTATATGAGTTAGTATTCCTCAGGAAGTTTCCAGAAGTTGAGACTTGAGAAAAAAATATAGAAATGTGACATCGTTTGCCTCCTAGGCGGCCTGAGGAAAGAAAGAAAGGAATGTCCAGCATGCAAGTACATTATGAATAGTGTGCCAGACAAGTAGGGTGGGGGAGGTGGGATGTTACATTCAATATCCTAACCCGTGACTTGGACCTCGAGATTTGGTGCACAATCTTCATTTAAAAACACATTTTAAGAAAATTGTAAATGCATTGCAATATGTGATAACATTTCATTTATGTACAGAATAGCAAGTCTTAAGTTATAAGCTAAAAAACATTACTCACAAGGACGCTCGGCTCCTGGTGCTCCTCTTGTGACCGACCTGCGTAACCAACATGATTTCTTAATACTTATATGAAACTTGACTTAAATCTAACTCTATGGTCCTTGGTCAATCAAAGGATTGACTAGGTCAATTGTGGTCCATTTACTTTGATTTGGTCAATCTTGATCAACACAGTTAACTCTAAGCCACGCGGTTAACATGGTCAAATGGTGCAGTTAAGCTCCTAATATTAGACTAAATATCACAAGCTTACACCATTGACATGTGTCTTACTTTTAGTATATAATAACGAAACTCTTCACAATTTTGTTGTACAGTACATTAAATAGGAAAAAAATAATTATTCCCTATGTTACTCTTGATATCATTGCAAGTGCACAAGATCCCAATAGTAATATATGGTAGGAGATCGAATATCGTCCTCAGGGAATGGCATATGGTTAACGATCTTAAATCCCAATTTAATTTTAGTCTTAACTTTATTAAGGCTTCAAATCGAGGTTTAAATACTTTAAACAAAAATCAAACAAAAGCAAACACTTGTTAATTTTAAAATTGTATCAGATAGGATTCTTGGATAGTAAAATATCGTGTGTTCACCTTTAATGTTTATTCCAATTAATCTAATTCTTATTTTTATCTGAAGGCACCTCAATACCTATTAGTCTCTTCTATATTACCCCCTTCTTTATATAATCAATAATATATTAGTCAATTGATCCTTCTAGGTCTATACTTTGATTATCCAATTGTCAAACTCATCTCTCATGTTAGTTCAACAATCTGAAATCAATTTATAGATGGCCAGTCAATAAAAAACATTAAGAACACAGGATATAAAACAATACCTTGGAATAGATTAATCAAAATAAAAATCAAAGGTTCCTAAAATTTAAATTACATCCTAGAAATCAAAATAACTAAGCCAGACATCATATATAGTTCACAGCACAAAGAATTAAATAACAATACCTCAGAATAGATTAATCAAAATAAAAATCAAATGCTCTAATCTCTCTCTTTGCTCTTGTCATCAACTCTAATCTGGATCAGTGGTCTTTCTTTAGATTGTAACGTGGCCTGGCTCAAGGTATAAGTGTGATAAGATTTTAATTTTGACTCAAGTGCACACTTATAACAATAATAACAACCTATTTTGTTTGACTTTCTCAGTATAACTTGATCCTTTCTGTTCAATCCTTTGTTTTCTTTGTTCGTACTCACAACCTTGTTTTTATAGCTTCCCCAAACTTATTTAATCACATGCACTTCAATCAGTACCCATATAGACACCCATACAAAAGTAGGAAGTTCAACTTTCATTGACAATATCGAAATACTAAATAAATATAACTTTTTCTATTTCTTTTTTTTTTTTAAAACAATACAAAAAAATATGAACAAAACTGCTAACATATGAATCACAATGTAATGATTCCCTCCTTCTTTCACATCATCTGAATAAGTATTATTATAGCCATGAGTGCACACAAATAGGTTCAATTGAGATGTGTATAAAAAGATGAAGTGTTTATATATATTGTTTAGGTTCATAACAAGAAAAAAGGGTATAACGCTCAAAATTGGCTACAAAAGATTTTAGGTGCTAAGACCGATCCTTATGCTAAAACTCAAACAATGATGGCCTACATCCTTTCCCTAATAGAATCATTTCTAAGCAGTGCTCAAGATAGATTTGATTATTTCAAGAGCATATGGAAAATTCTCTCTACTTGTGATTTTGTTTCCACTCCTCTCTTTCCTCAGTTTTCGAATTCTTAATCTACTTAAGACTAAAGAGTTCTATCAAGGTCAAATTTTAGACAAACCAAATACACATACTATTTAAACATACCCTAGCTATTTGTTTCATCACAATAAAAGAATTTTCAATCTCATATGTCACATTTATTTTTTCTTTCTTTCTACGTCCCAAATTCTATAGGACTCCATATGCAATACCCTAAATTCTTTGTACTCAATTAAATGAAATTTATCATTTATTTAGTGAAATTTTGGTGCAAAATGAAACCGAACGCATTTAAGGGCTAAATTTGACAGGTCCCAAAACTTTCATTTAGTGCCCCTTAGGGACCCAAAACAACTTGAAATGAAGTAAGATGACATGAACCAACTAAGAGGACAACATATCCAAAAATTAGAACAATTGGTCAAGGTTAAGGTTTTCATTTACTAAATGCCCTTTAGGGGCTCCAAATTAGAAAGAATTGTCATTTAGGATACTTTGGGAGATCGAAATCACTAGAAACGAAACGGAATGACATGAACTAACAAAATGAATGATATATCCAAAAATCAGAGTATTGGCCAAGATTTAGATTTACATTGTCTAGTGACTTTAGTGAGTCTTAAATAAGGAAAGTTTCTAAAGAAAAATCACCTAGGGTCAAACCATACCTTAAAATGTGCATTAGGTTCGTGTGATTCTAAAACTATAGGATATAAATCATAATTCTATGTAAATAAGGAGATATTAATTTTTATTTGATTTTTGTGAACCCATGAAGTCATGGCCAGCCCCACTTGATTGTGTACACCCACACCCACTTAAGGTAAAATCGGCCCAACCACGTACATGTGTGTGCACACATGTGAGCAACCCTATTTAGTTAGTTTGTTGGAACCAAGATGAGTATATTTGACTATTATATGGTGTCCTCTCAAATTTGATATTGTACACCCATGCTTGATGTCCAAGAAATAAGAGATTAGAAAAATATTCCTTGTGTGTTTGTGTGATGAGCAGCAAGGAAACCAAAAAGGAAAGTTGCAATGAGCACATATAGGATGTCCCATTTGAATTAGAATATGATTTAAACCTCTTTTGTGTTCACACATAGTTAGGAAACAAGATTGTACTCACATCTTTTAAATTAATTAAATGTTTCAAGCATGCTATGTAATGTTTACATGCTTTCTTGGTTGTTTAAAATTTTGATATTTATATTTCGAATTTCTTATATGATTATGTGATTCTTAAATATAAGAAATTGAAGATAAGAACCACGTACTGTCATAGTGACCCGTATGGGTGCTAAGGATGTTCTTAACACATGCTTGGAGTATATGGTTGTGGGGCGCAACTAAGGGATACTTGGGATGTGGCATCCAATAGAAAGTGACAAAGAAATATCTTTCCACCCTAAAGAGGGATATCTAAATTAAGAACATCAAGAAAGTAGAACACCTTTTAGTATTGACGTCAACTACAACCAAAAAGTTGCTTGAATCACTTAACGCATGAAAGTGTTTGAATTTGAATGTGTTATTGATTTGAAATAATAACTTAGTTGTTTAATGAATGATCCACTGGGCTATGTGCTCACCCCTTCCTTTTACTTTTTAGGAAATTGAAATGCATGATCAAGCTTGCTAAGGAATTAGAAAATCTAATTTTAGAAAGTTTCTATGTAAGGGCATATTGCCCAAATTTTGAATAAAAACTTCTGCTGAATTTTTGTATTAAATTTTAGAGTTACGTACTCTTTTTTTTATTATATGAATTCAATAATGTAT
Organism: Tinospora cordifolia; assembly: GCA_030144865.1. Classification (NCBI taxonomy): domain Eukaryota; kingdom Viridiplantae; phylum Streptophyta; class Magnoliopsida; order Ranunculales; family Menispermaceae; genus Tinospora; species Tinospora cordifolia. Next base: position 6,237 of record JAJIYU010019369.1, on the reverse strand, counting down.
TTTTTTATTTTATTTTGAATGAACAAAGAGTTTGAAGTTTTCCTTTATTCACTTATATTATCTTGTTGAAATTTAAACTCAATGAAAGTGAATTTATGAGTATTTCAATAAGTGTTAGAATAAAGGAATTGAGATGCAAGTTGTGTACTTGTAAATATAACATAGGACTCAACCTGCCTTGTGGTTGAGCTTAAACCTGTCTTTAGGAGGTTGGGGTTACACCATAAGTACTCAACTAATGAAATATATTTCATAAAACACAATTGAAAATCATTGATAGATAATCAACTTCAACATCATTCATTTGAATGTGAAATTCAAAATAACTGAATATTATTCATTAATATAAAATATTCAAGAGTTACATCACTTCATATTTGTTATAGTAGAAATAACTTTAAAATTGTACAAAAGACTTAAACAGTCTATAAGAAAAGACTTAGGGCCAACATGCCCATCTTAAACACTTTATGAAGTTTTTACAAAAAGAATCCTGAAATGTTAGAATAGGGGGGTGAACTTGGAGCTCATGGATCATTCTAAATATTTAAATCATTATTTCAACCAAACAAATAAGCATGTCAAAACACTTTTGATACTAAGACCGAAAGGACCTTTTCCTTAGTATCCCCAATTAGGTTTGTAAGATAATGTTCATTTGGAACCCTATCGCAAGGGTGAAGTCTTCACTTGACTGCCAATCCCTCTGAACAAGACCCTCCTCAGGTTGAGAAATACCCACGGTGATTACCCTCAATGCACCAATATTTAGTTAAGACTTTTATTAATCTCTTTTCTTTGTGACAACATACATATATTTGGATTAAATTAGGCATACGATATCTAGCTTAGTACTAATCATTCAATAGTAATCCAGAGCATGGTTACATGATTCATGTTAATATGAAGATCATGCATCATTGTTCTAAGCAAGTATAATCACACATATTCATGGCATTTCAAATTAAATATATCATATGCACATCATGTTCATATTCAAAATACAAGCACACATGCAAGCCTCATCAAAATTAAAATAATGAAGTAAAAGATAGAAATCATCTCCACCTTATTAGTATTATTCCTCTGAAGGCTCAGTTTCGGATTTCTCCAACTAGTAACCCAAAATTTTTGTAAAAACTCTGTTACTTCAACTCCCAACTGCTATTTAGAACAACTTAAGAAGATATATATATATATATATATGACAAGAGAGAGGCAGAGAGAGCAAGAAGAACTTGTCAATTCTTGTTGGAGTGAAGAGAATGTGAGGGCCTTTATATAGAGTTTTGGGGGTCAAGATTTGGTAGGTTTAGATGCTCGACTAAGAGAAAACTTTCCAATTTCTATTGTGCGCACACGGATTGGCATGCAGCACATGGATTAGGGTTTGATGCCGCACACGGATTAGGGTTCGCACATTCTAATTCTTTCCTTTGCTAAAATATTCTATATAAACTTGCTAAATTCTTACGTTTTTAATAATTATAAAGAAATGTGTGTTGAAATGTCACACGATATTTTTACACACACACACACACACACACACACACACACACACACACACATATATATATATATATATATATATATATATATTTCTATTTATTTATTTTTTTGTATAATGCGAACTTACTAATTTTCTAGCAAACTAGTATATAGTTTTAATATATTAAATAAACTTGCTGATAAATCTCCTATTTCTATTTTTTTCTTATTCCTATTTTATATTATAAAAAATACCAATGATTAATATTTCATTTAAATCAAATTTCGTACAAATTTTCAGAATATTATTTGATAATTGAATTTCACAACATTTCTACTTAGTTTTCTTGAAAATTATTTCATTCTAATAATTTTGTCTAATTTCCATTCAATTTAAATACTTAAAATTTTTCTCAAAAATTCTGGGTGTTCCAAAATTTGAAGAAGATATTTGTTTAATGTGCACCCTCAAACTTAAACTGTGTCTCGTCCTCAAGAGGACAACTTGACATTACGCACACACACATGGAGATGACACACTGCAACATAGGCATCCTTAAAAGACTCTAGCACAGGACATTCATAGAAATGATTTGCTCTCAGAACATGCAAAGGAAAGAAAATAGCAAGTGAAATTAGTTATAAATTTACAAGTAAGAAGTCAATAAAACCATATGACAACATCTAAGATAAGAGCAAGTAGCAAGCTTAATAGTTTCTAGATTCAATAGCAGAATAATCATATAGACATCCCCAAGAGTAAAATAAAGAACTCAAGCTTAGTCATGAAATCTCTCTTGTCGCTTGAGCCTTTGATAAAATAGGTGGTGGAGATTAGCTAGGCCATGTAGAGTCGCTTGAGCCTTTGATAGGGAAGCACTAGAGGTAGGGGCGACAGTTGAAGATGTGGGAGGGTGAAACACCCCAAACTTTGCGAGTGCGCCACGTTGCGAGCAAAGAAAAAAAAATATGCAAGATTCGCAGGAAATAAATAGAAGTTCGTATTTCAAACTCTAGATTAAGATCGAAAAATAAAAAAATAAAAAATAAATTAAATTAAATTGTTTTATAGCTTACTCGCGCGAGTGTGACGACGCAAGTTATTCGAAAACGAAAACACAATGGCATGAGTGACGCGAAAGTGAAAATAGATCATTTAATTAAAAATAAATAAATAAATGAAATCACATATTGGTTAACGAAATGAAATTTAATATGGAGTGATCGAAATACTGTGTGATTGAAAAAAAAATTATAATAATGAAAATGAAATGTCTAAAATTTAGATTTTCAGCAAAGAATGATTAGAAAAAAAAAATCTAAAAATTCATGAAACAAACTAGAAATTTCTGGTTTGGTTTGGCGGTGAAGACAAACCAGAAACTTTTGGTTTGGGAGACAAAAAAATCGAGATTGGGAAGGAAGATGATCGAATGAGGAAGAGTTGGATTTTAAGATTGAGCTGGAAATCCTAGTTTTGAGCGAAATAAATAAAAATATATGGAAATGGAAAATGTAGATTATTTAATTATTAGCATTAAAAATATAAAATAGAAATATATCTAATAAATACAATATTAAAGAAATAGAAAGAAGGGAATATTAGAAAATTGATAAAATGAAAATACATGTGCAAAAATTATGTTTACATCAATTAGAAAGTGTGAAATTGGCAAATTTTGGATAATAACATTATTAGAAAGCAAATTGGTAATTAGAAACTGCATCCAACGGTCTAAAACCAATCTGCACAACCCAACAAATGAAATCGAAGCCCAAAACAATGCCGAGGAGCACCGAATCACTAAAATCAAATGGCCCAGAAACGATCAGCCTCATCTAACAGTTCAGATTTGATTCTTTGATCGCGAATGACATTGCATTCGAGAATAATTGTGTGACCCGGATCGGTGTTCAAGATCTAATGCTACACTCGAGGTCCATCCAATGGTGAAGATCAAAGCCATTTTTTTAAATCGCGATCAGTGATGTGCTCGAGGTTGATCAACGGTCCACAACGAATTCGTTAATCTCGATCGCAATTCAGTATTGCGCCCGAGGTTAATCAACGGTCCACAGCGAGTTCGTTAATCTTGATCGCGATTTAGTACTGCGCTCGAGGTTGATCAACAGACCACGCTGATTTCGTTGATCGCGAATGTTCGTGCTGCAATTGAGGCTTATCTAATGGACAAGATTTAAGGTGCCTAATCTATGCTACGATCGAGGAAATCCGACGACCCACAGCAAATCCAAAAATCTTGATCGCGATCTGATGCTGCGATCAAGGATCATCACCAGTCCAGAATCGAGGCTCTAAAAATAAACTCAAAAATTTTCGAAAAAAAATCGATTAAATCTGAAAAATCCAAAACAAATTAAAAAAAAGTTTTTAAATTCCAAAAATTATTCCAATGCACTTGCTATTTTTCTATGCTTGGGGGACACGAAATTTTGAATAATTGGCAAATTTCCTACAAGGAAAACACCAAAAACTTACCATTCTACACTATTTTGAACTCTATATAAAGGACCCCTAATGCTCACATTGTGTTCATCCCAAATCAAGAGCATACTAGTCCCTCTTGACTCTCTCTAGCCTTCTTCTTGGCAATCCCCTCAGTTCTTGAGTAATCTTGAACTATTTTTGAGTGTTCTTGAGTGTTCTTTAGTGTCTTCAGAGTTCTTGAGTGTTTGGAAGCTTTGAAGTAACGAAACTCTGCTGGATTTCAGAAGTGTGCAGAAGAGACGTATTTAAGGTGGAAGTAACTTCTAACTTCTACTTCTGTATTTTAATTTGAATAAGTCTTGCATGTGTGACGATGTTTTGAAGATGATTGATTGAATATATGCTTTATTTATTTGATGTGCCATGAATATACATGTTATGCATGTTTAGAAATTAAGAATATTGAAACATGTTATACATGAATTGTGTCATGAATAAATATTTAATGATTCATGTTTTGTATATGTTGCATCGATGGTTTAATCCGATATTGTGTATTTTATCACTAAAAAAAGATTAAATAATGATTCAATCCACGTACCGGCGCGATGATGGACTGCATAGCGTCATCATGTGTGTTCCACCCCCGACCCTACTTGCCGGTTTACTATTGACGATTTTGAACTGGGTTTCCAAGAGTGATCCCACTTCATAGATATTGGGGTTTGAGTTTCCATTTGTCATTCTCTCTCCCTATGATGTGGAACACAGAGATTAAACTCTTTCGGTCCGAATGTCAACCATAAACAAGAAATTTGTTTGAATCGCCTAATGTACAAAAATGTTTGATATGTTTGGCTTGTTTGAATTGAAATAATGATTTAGATGTTTAGAAAGATCCACTGGGCTATGTGCTCACCCCTTCCTTCTATTTTTCAGGTAATTGATTTACATGAAAACCATGAAAATTAGTTAGGTTCTTTTATTTAAAAAGTTTTTAATTTCTATGTAAGGGCATGTTGCCCAAGTTTTGAATCTTCCGCTGTAATAGTTTTTCTTCAAGATCAAATTATGTACTCAATTTTATTTAATTAATTGAGTTTATGAATTTTAGTTATTTCCTACACTATTGCCTTATTAAATTCTTAAATTTAAGTTATATTCTATTAAATACAATCAAGGCATGAAATAATTGAAATAGAAAGAAAGTCAAGTGTGTGTCACTTATAAATGTAACATCGGCCTGACCCGCCGTTTGGTTTAGTCCACTGTCAAGAGAATGGTGGTCATGTCTAATGCTTAAAGATGCCGGGGTTGGGGTGTTACAAAGGTGGTGTTAGAGCCTAGCTATTAGATATGTTGGGCTAGAATTAGAAAGTCAATCATTAGTTGTTTGATGAGAATTAGAAACCCAAATTAGGGTTTCACATTGAATTAATATTTTAGTGCCCTACCTTCTATTTTTGAAAACTATTTTAGAAAGTGTTTTCAAAAAAGAAAAATATATTTTGAAATGTTTTGTTTGGATACAAAGACTACAAGTTGAGTTGATAGTGGGTAAGCCTTGTCTCGAGTAAAGCTAAACATTGAAAGGGAGGTGGGTTATCCCGCCCGAGAAAGCACGGTTGCTAAGCAGAGTTCGGTCTCGCCGCCTAATCTAGAGGTTGTCCCACCAGCTTATATGAGTAGTCGGGGTTGAAGAACACTCTTATTTTCTATAAAAGAAAACTAGAAGGTGGAAAATTAGGGTAAGAGAGTGAATAGAAGTCGAAAAAGATTCCAAATGTGGTATCTTGACTAGACAGAGGTTGTGAGTCAACTAGATTGAACCTTAGGTCTAGAAAAAGACCCTAGGTAGAAACGGGGTGGCACAGTGGATCAAAAGCATAAAACACTAGGGAATAGGCTAGAGACGACAACTTGTGTGAAAACAGAAAATTGTTTGATCAGGACACGAAACCGGGGAGCTTGTGTATCTTTCAGTTTCTAAGTAGTATGGGATGCATAAGAATTTGGGGGTGTGGAGGAAGCCTGGACTCGGAGAATGATGGACCATGTGTGGTGAATGATCAGTAAGTCTGACAGAACAGGTTTCTCTATGCTTGCTGGTATGGGATAATGGAGTATAGTGGGCTTGAGAACCTTAGTTATCGAGCAATTTGCGAAATTGTTTGGGTGCAGTTTTGTTCTGAGTGAAAGCCTAAGTGGAAGGGGTAGAGTGGTATGGGACACTTGAACCTAAAAGCTTAGGTGGAAGCTTGGGACCTTGCTGTGCTAACGTGATTGTGTGATATGCATGC